>JADANM010006310.1:4502539-4532247 GCA_026213755.1 Eurema hecabe | reverse complement strand
AATAAATATTAAATAAAATATTTTCACTCAATTTACTGCAGTTTTTAATAACATACAGGTTGCTAGTAGTTATTTTTAAAATACTTTACTTCTTTTATGGTAACAGAATAATAAAGTAAGCCATATTAAGTATACGTGTTAATATTTTTGGAATTGAGTTCGAAGAAGGTAGTACGTAGGTACTTTCACTTAATAATTTCTTATCCCATTCAATTCTGGGTTACCAAACGATTGCAAAGGGTAAAAGAGTTCGCCTAAAAATTATTTATTTACCTCTTTAAATTTTTTTTAAATTGTTTATATTGAATTCATGGACTTACATATCCATACTATAATACTATAATTACTAATTTAATATTACTATAATATTTATAATATAATATAATATTATATTATAAATGTGAAAGTAACTCTGTCTGTCTGTATTTCTGTCACGGCGAAACTACGGAACCGATTAGAACGAAATTTGATACACAGATTGTCTAGAGCCTGAGATAAAACACAGGCCACTTTTTACTGGAAAAAAGTGGTTATAATGGGGGAAGTGGGTCAAAGTTTGAATGAAAGTCCACGCGGACGGAGTCGCGGGCAACAGCTAGTATTATAATAATTTTTGAGTACTCAATATTAATTGGATTATCTTGTACCAGTATGTTTTATAGTTGTAGATATGAGATATAAATTATATTACATTATGATAATGGTACTTTTATTGGAAAGGATCATACTGCAATAGCTATTTACAGAATATTATCGCAAATGACAACATAGTTAAATAGATAAACTCAATTAAAGAGACAGTCACGTTTTTAGTATCTCCATAGTCTATGTTATTATTATTTATTGACGATTACATTCATTGATATGAATGTTAACTAAGTAGAATGGAATAATAATCTATTTCTATATACATATTACATTACACTAAAACTCGAGAAAAGCTGAACGTATTTATCTTACCTTGGTCTTCAAATGTTTAAAAAGTGAGAAATAATCGAATAATTCCTCGGTAATCCTCGGTAATAACATCAACACTTTTCAGAGGCAGTACGAAAGCTGCCGGGTCTGTTGGTATTTGATAATATTGATATTGAGAAAACCTATACTGTAAACTAAAATAATAAAATAGGTGGAGGGATCACCCTTTTATATCTGCAGGTTGGAATTTATTTACATCTTTGTATGTTTACGTGATAAAAGTATTGTGTATAACGAAGTAACAATCTTTTGATTGTTTTTTAAACATAACAAATTCATTATCTTGTTTGTTTTCCCATCTGCAATGCTGTGATAAAAGAATTAATTGTGATAAATATAATAGATAAGACTGAGTTCTACCTAAACATGTTATGCCAAAAACTCTGAATGTAAATAGATACTGCGACCGCATTTATAATTCAGGTCTTTTATTAAAGGAAATAGATTTAGAGCCAGTGGGACGTTGACATTTCTAGTACAAAAATAAGAATGAAACTATTTTATTTTAAAGAAAATATTATATTTCTAAAATACATAGGTAGGTACCTTAGAAATAGTGGGACTGTTTTTTAGCTTTTGACGGTTCAAATTTGAAAAGGTAAATTAGTTGTTAAAATAGAATTAAATATCTAATTTATAAGTAAGTTTAACTTGTTTTAACTTCTCTTATTAAACCAAGATTTGTTATACATATTTTTTTACCTATTAAAAAGTAATTTTTTTTCTGATATTCGAGTTATCACGTGAACAGAAACTTTTACGAGTTCAATAACACTTATATTTATATGATTGTCTATGGGCCTTGCTTTCGTGCTTTATCTCAAAATATGAGTCGAAGTTTCAAAATGAAAATAGCACGATTGGGATTGCGAAGTTGCGTCATTTGTTTACGATTATACTGCACACCGTTGGCCAGCTGATAATAAAATACGTAGTATATGTATATAGATAGATACCAAATATATAAAAGAGACCTAATAAATTTACAAGCTAAACTACTTACTATTTATTTAGGTAAATTTAAAGTCATTTAATTATTTTCTATTACATACATAAAATAAACTGCTAAATGGTACAAAATATCACGACGGGGCCAAGTAATTTATAGGCCTTGATCGGATGGACCAAATACAACGGAAAATTGTGCCTATGCAGCCTTAGGATTACATTTTCCTTGCACTTTCCTTATACGAATTATGAATGTCGTGTGCCCTAAAACATTTGGTTCTAGGACAAGTCGATGTTACAAGGATTCTCTTTACTATCTTTGGGCTATCAGAATATTTATTGTATTCATATATAGGTAGTTAAAGTACACTAACATAGTTTTATTTTTATTATAACTTTTCCTCCTAGACTTGTATACGTGTATATAAGTGAACACTAGCTTATAGGTATAATTATTGTCAGAGCAAAGCGATCATGTCCATGAGGTATCCGGACAAACCATGATTCACTATACATAGTTTCCTTATTAAAGATTGCGTCAATAATATTTCTTCTACGTAAACTAACATCAGTGTCAAGGAATCTAAATACACACTTCTTTGATTTATTATTTATTTGCCTCACTAGCTGTGGCCCGCGGTAAACCCACGTAAAACCCAATACAAAAATCAAAATATATTATGTATTTATAATCCTTGTCTGGTGTTATTTTAGTGTCCTAATACAATACTCCATTGATTCATGTGTGTCAACAAAAAACTCGTAAAAAAACTTTCTACTCGTATTTCTATCATTAAATCCGCTTGAAAAACCCAGGCGCTACAATGTCTATGTCAGTCTGAAATATATCTTTTGGTACCATATTATATTGTCGAAATAGCTTTAGTACTTGAGACTTGAAAGCAACAGATAGACATAGGTAGTTATTTCACATTTAAACTAATGAATAAAGCATTTAGATCAATTATTATATGTCAAGTTTATTTTTCTAACCAGCAAACAATTTTTTATCAACACCATAATATTATAGGGCCTACAAGTGAATAATTCAAGGCTAGGTACTTATTTTTGCACTTCAATGTCACCTTTTAGAACCACATTTTTTTATTATCTTTTTTGTGCTAAATTGTTTATTTAAATACACAGAATGTACAGCTTCGAATTAACATGAAATACATTAATAAACCCCAGTATTTGAACTGAGGGTATCGTTCTAACTGTGCTTTTTTTTTAAACAATGTGCGTACTGTGTACTTTGGATGCCGAAAAATATATGAGAAATGACAGCTAAATGCTAATACGTTGACCGCTTTGACAGCTGATTGACGGGAAAGCTTAATATATAGCCTCATATTCGCAAAAATAAAAAACACAAAATTAAAATAATACCTTACCGTATAATAGTAAAAATCAATCCAAAACCACAATATTCTTCACAAACACACGTTTCAAATATAAATACTAATAATGTATCAACTACAGGTAACACATGTACTCTTTTATTGTGACGTCAATCAAATGCACTTAATTTACGTTATCAATTAATTGTATTGATAAGAAGTGAAGGGAAACGTCCGACTTAAAACACAGTTGTAAAACGTATGGCGGTAACGGATCAAGCGCGGGCTTATTATTTGGAAACCGGTGGCAGTACAAGCCTTCTATGACGTAGTTGCTGCGAACGATTAATATAGTATTCAGAAAAAGCCTTTAGTCTCGATTGGCGTCTATTTCACACTTAATCGCAATATTACGTAATAGTCCACTATTGTTAAATTACACAATAGTTTTTTATCAGATTACCGTCGTGTATTGTCCTAATGTGGATGTGATTTGCTTCGTTTTATGGTTTCTGAACGATGGAGCCTGAAATATGCATGAATCACGCTTGTCAATCTCACCAGCAGTATTAGGTGCTCACGTAGTTTTCTAGGCAAAGGTAAATTAACCATCTTAATTCTTTAGTTAAAGGAAAGTTGACGATCGATTGCAAAGAATTAGCTCTACGTATGAATTACGAACGTTATGCATGTTAAAATTAAGTGTACATTTTAAATTGTATTATTAACGCTAGTTGTACCTTATCAATAGCCTTATGCTGTTAGTATATTTTAACAAAGAAATAACGGTAATGCACATTAATACGAATCATGATTTTATATTTTTTTTGATCTTCAGTCCCGAATATTGCATAAAAAGACCCTTTTGTCCATGCAAATTGCATGATTAACTAATGTACTCGTATATTGTAATTGCTTTCCCTTTTTATTTCTTTGTGACCTAAAAGAATATGTATAATTAAAAATATTTTAATACAACAAAGAACCTAATTAGGAAATTGTTACCCATAGATGCTAACTGGCTATAAGAATTCTAATTCCATAGCACTAGCAAACAAAATGGACAAAATTAAAAATGTAACTTGGTAATTAGCAACAGATTTATGAGAAAGCATAAAGTTTTTACAATTTTATAGAAAGCTCAAGATAATTTCGTTTGAGCATCGATTTAAACCGTATATAACCTCAATAATATAATAATTATAATTATTTATGATTAAGTATTAATAACTTTAAACACGAAATGGGCAACTAAACATAGTTTTATTATTTATTATTATGGTATATAGTTTTGTATTTTTTCACATAGATGATTGGGACTTAAGATATAATTAAACATAATACCTATGTATATTATCTTAGGACACATTTTCCCCGTCTATGAGAATTGTTATACGTAATAACCTGATTTCATATTAAGCCTGGGCTTACTATAACACACGCTGCAAGTGACGCATTATTCGTCAGATTTCTGAGAATCAAAATAAATATATACTCAATGAAGCCTAAGTAATCAGCGATATTCATGAATGATTAATTAACATTTATAGTCTTTACCCTAAGGCTTTATAACATTAATGGAAAAAAATCGTATGTTCTAGAAGAAAACTTATGAGGAAATTAATGTCTAAAGAGTTATTAAATAATAACCTAAGTTTTATGTAGCTGTATCCTCGTGTGGCTGTGAATAATATTACATCGTATATATACATTATAATGTATATTAAATAAACATTGCATTAAAGTATAAAAGTTAAGACGTAATCATATTTATATGCACTTACAAAACAAGATACATGTTAGTTTTTTTTATTACTATTATGTCATTAGAGAATGATGTTTATAAAAATGTTGAAGATACATCGACGGTTTGTTAGATATTTTACGAGTAAATACAAAGATCATGACAACAATAATCAATTGTTTAATTTGTCCAAGTATTTTATTAGAATATAATAGAACTATTAATAGACCTACGAGTGGGACAATATGTAGTGATAGATAATTGCACTCAGCCGGTTATAGAACTTTAGCAGTAATTCACCTGAATATCGTGTATGAAGTCACGTAGATATGGCTCAGACGTTATATTATTAATGCAAGATTGTTTGTAAGCCGTCAATAATACCGTTATAGGTATACGAGGAAAACATTCTCGTACGCTTGGGATTTTTTCAAAAATAATTTTACGAGGATATCTTTAAGTTTATACACAAAAATTCTGCTTAGTCGTTTGAGGTATACACTATATAATATACAGAGTAGGTAGATAATAATATAATAACAGAAACAGGTAGATGCTTGTATTATTTGGAATTTCCTGGATTCGAAGACAAAACAGAGTAATAAAACCATTAAGGAGATATAAATGCTAAATAATGTAATTGTGATAAGTATTTATCACATACCCCTGCTCGTAATTTCTTATCTACAGAATGTTAAATAGTTTATGCCTACAAAGCGCTGTTTATCATTAATGTAAAGCGAAATTGCTAAGTAACATGTCATAAGGTATTATTTATTTATGTACACTAAAAGTTGGTAAAATTCCTTAGTTTGTATATACATAGACACTACATTAGAGTTATTAAGAATTATAGTTTTAAAAAGAAGTTTTTGGATTATTGATATACTTGTATTGAAATTTTAATATCTATATAATTAAACGAAAAAGGTTTGATATCTTACAAAGTATTACGAGTAAAATGTTAAATTAATAAGATATCACCTATATTTAGTAACTACCATTATCTTTAAAAAATACTGACGTAGAAAAAGTTTGCAAGCAAATTATTGTTTGTTTTGAACTTTTGACCTAAAAATAATAGATAATTTATTTGTTTACGTTTATTTTCGACTAAATAATCAACGAGACGAGTGGAACAATATTTAGTTATAAAACTAAATTCCAAGCAGCTCAGGAGGTTTATATTTTTAATTTATAATGTCAATTTTAGCCGGCTTAATTAATAAAAAATACTTTTAATTAGCTTTATTAGCGATTATTATCACAATAATAATATTGTGTATAAGTTGATGTTACGTAAGAAGAAAGCGTTGATAAATACTTGCTCTAGTAAAATCGATTTCTTTTACAAATGACTGATGAATCATGCCAAATTAACGCATGTTTCTTAATGACTCAATTACTTATATTTTTGTAAGTCCGTAAAAACCTTTTGTATAAATCCCCACTTCTAGAAGTTTTAGACAGACTTTATGGTATAAATGAAATAGCTGTAGCAACGCATTATGGGCTATGGCGGTGTTAGCTTGAATCATATATAAACTTTTTTAACATAATGAGATTTGTTCCTTGAGCATAGTTTATAAGATATCGGTCATACTTCGTCGTGTCGAGTAAGTTACAACTTCCTGAATTTCCAATACATTCAAAGGTTAAATAGGTGCTTGCTTACAATTATTTGAAAAATGAATCACGGTCACGTGTTTATTTCCTTAGCCGTAAGATTGACGTGTTTACCTTTATTGCTCTTTAAGCTCAAAGTCTTGTTTTTTTTCTTAAAATGTTAAAACGGAACTTCAATGAATATCGCAGGAAGGAAGTTTTTCTAATTAGAAGACTTAACGAGGTGAGGTTAATATTACATTGTGTATAAGTTGTGCTAATAAAATTATATAGCGCTAATATATTATATAAAAAAGGTAAAGAAGAGAAAAGAGAAAATTAAGAAATAATTTTCAAACTAATTAGTCCTTATATAAAATGATAACGTTATCGAAGTATGTACGTGCAAATAATTTGGTTGTTACTTTTATAAATTGTTATTATTGAGTAGATAATAGTTTCTATGAGTTGCAAAAACATTAAGGTTAGATGTGTCATGTGACTATTTGGTACCTAAATAAATCGATAAAAAATGTATTACCTATAGCGGTGTCATTCTGAATGTTTTTACTGGATCGTTTTTACGTTACGGCAAGTTAATTGTTTGAAGAACTTTTACAGATATTTTTTTTAATTAAACTGATATGCGTTGAGGAGTGAGAAAATCTATTTGTCATTCATTAATTTTGACAATAATTCAACGTTTGTGAGAAAACATACATCTTATCTTTGAATTCCAAGACCTGTACATTTTTGAGGTAACATTTCATTGCTAGATGTAATTCTAATACAGTTACTTCCAAGTAATTGAATTTATGTGATATTTGAGTTGTTTACGAACAAAATACACGTATGTATGGTAATTCTAAACTGATAGCGATAATATATCAACTAATATAGATTATATACATAAAATATTAAAGTATATTTTTCTTTGAGGACCTAAGGCCGACACGGTGCATTTGTATGTACTTATTTGAGTGCGAGTGTACTCGTTGATTTATTCATGCCGGTTGGATAACGTTCTTGACAACCAACATTGTGTACATATGTATTAATTAAAGGAAAATTTACTCATTTATTTGTCTATATTTACACTTACATAATGTCAAGATTACCTAAAATTTATCTTAGAATTTAATGAACATTTAGTATATACTCGAATCTTTGTAGAAATTGTAGGTAGGTAATGAAATTTGAGGTACTGCAGTCGAGTTGAAGACGTATCGTCTAGCAAACCATTTAATTAAGTTACTGATATTTGTTTACAACACAAACAAGTCCTTATTTGTTTTGCGCTCAATATTGTTAATGTATTGGCGTCAGCTTCCGTGTGATGGAAATAGCTTGGTAGTTACTATACGTGCTAATATGCGACACACACCTTCAATTTCTAGAGCTCAATCTATTTCTGAGCGGTGTTAATGACTTCACTCGGGGATATATAGAATTGTATCGTAACAATGTGTTTAGGTCTTTGTATATAAAAATATTTTTAACATTGTTTTCAATTAATCATTGATATTAACTTCAGAAGCTTAGACAAAAGTACTAAGGTAAGCGTAGACCTGAAGAAATTTATAAATTCATTTATATAGCGCTGGGCGCTTTGTTACAGCCAATCTGAGTACAAAAATAAGTACACATAATAACAGTACTTACTGTCAACCTTTAAAAGGTATGTACGATGCATTTGGAATGTGACATGTGTAGTTGGAGTTTATATAAGGTCTTTTTGTGTTAAGAATATGAAGTGAGTTTTAGTCCAGTAGTAAACCTTGTAATATGCGATATCTTTGACTTTTGCTAGTTCACTCTAGTATCTGTTTGACCTTCCATAAAACTAATATGCTATAAATTCCTCAACGATTTTCATGAGAGTAAGCAGCGGTATTTTGAGATCATTGTATTTTTATCTTGCGGGAAAGCCCGCTCATTTTTTCTCGACTCCATCATAATATCATTATTCCTAAGAACAATTTTATAGGTCACGTATTTAAAGCATCATTTAATAAATGTGCAACGCAGTGATGTAGAGGTACTTTCTAAATTGAATTACAAATGAATGCAACGAACTCCCACCCAGTTGCTCTTGCCTCATCTTAATGAATCACAATGAACGAATATGTTTGTTTTGTTTTATTTTTTTATTTAATACAACTTATACTTTGTTTTATTACTTATTGATAGAGTCGCATTTTATACGAAACATACAAAACAGTAATAAGTAACTTTTACTACCTATCCTAAAATACCGTATGAAAATAACAAGCATACGATCGGTTTTGATCTATTATTCGTCTTTAAGGTATTTGTGAAAGAGACGTAATTGTACATTAACTTTAATTAGCTGTACTGACTGAAAGAGAATTCTCAGTCTAGCCGATAGCGTGTCTTATTGAAAATGTATGTAGAAAGCGCTCTAAACGAGTAGGTTAAATTATTCAACACTGAACACTAGCATTACGTTATTGTAAACAGTTTGTTAATGAATATTCGTCCACAAATAAATTCTAGGCAAAGTAATCGCACTAAAACTTGTGACATTGAGGCGTCTTCATGCTGACCGCTAATTTATTTAAAATTAAGATTAAGACAAGCTACCGCACATTCAAAAATATTCGATACCAGTTTGATTTCTATACAAGGTTGCACGAAAATTTATCATTTTGCTTTGTAACCTGTCTTGTAAAATTTTATTTACGTGTAATGATGATATATTCAGTTGGGAAAACATGCGGGCTTTCCCGTAAATAAAATATAAACAGCGATCGAAAAAATCCGGCTGGTAATTTCTAAGAAAATATTTACGCAGAATATGTATTTCTATTTTCACAATATCATACAACTAATAACAATACATCAACTGTACTGTATGCTGCTTAATTGGAATCATTTAATGATAAAAAAAATAGTTGCAATAGCTAGAAATATAATTCTATAACGTATAATTAACGTATAACCACCCATGATTTTTGTACTGATGCTTTTGTATTTGATCTAGATAATTATATCGTTAACGCTACTGTACGAAATCGGCCTTCACACAACGAAAATAAATGTTCCCCTTACATAACATCTCTTTAAACTATGTACGGTCGAATGTTTATATTTCGAGATACGTGCATCTGTTGCCTAGTTACACTGTGTCTGTACTATATCCATCAAAATAAATTCTTGTGACATAAATTTACCGGAAATATCCGATGCAGGCTCAGCTAGCAGCAGTTCATTGCAAAATTTTGTTTCTTCTGTTTGGGTTATCTATATCGATATTAATGGCCCGTTTTTTTTAGTTCTTTGTGAACAAGAGGTCTTTATAGTTTGTGTTTCTTATGGGAAACTTTCGAAATTCAGAATTATCACAAAAAAAGAAGGAACCGTTCACAAATTAAAATAAACCGCACAATAACGTTTCTGATGTTCTAATACTGAAACGAAATACATCACATTCATCATCATTAGGTAAATACGACCATTATGTATATACATATATACGTAGGAACGGATTAAAGTTTGACAAAAAGAAGTTTCTTTTAGATTAGCGATATGTCTAGAAAACTTTTGATGACAAACTAAATAACTATAATCATAATTATGCTTAGACGTCAAGGATAGGAATGATAACCAAGTAAACTAAAATTTTTAATTTCATAAAAAATAGTAATGGATGTAAGTATGATGAAGATACACAACACGTATTGATTATATTACTACGTTTCGGTCAATGTTTGAATTTAAATAGTAATGTACTGTTACCATAAAACAAGTAGGTCAAATGTCTTTAGAGGCATAAAGTTTAGTTCCGTGTCAAAATTAATCAGTTAACGGCGTCAGAACCTTTGTACACTTAGGATGTGACCTCAATCGAGTAATATGTAATTTTAATTAGATGCAACTAACAGTATGAGAGAGATGGTTGGTCTAGATTAATAGATGAGAGAAAAAGCTTCAACGTTAGTTTTACACGCAAAAGCTCCTGAAATGATGACTCCTGAGTCCTGATGGCTAACATGAGAAGTTGATTAGAGTCTAGGTGAGATACTTTTAATTTTAATATTGCCATAGAATCATATATATTACGCAGATATATGCCTTGGTACGTGGCTTTCTGTATCGTTAGTAATCAAAAATCTGTTAAAGTTTTACTCGTTGAAGCATGGTTATTTAATAGGTCGTGTAAGATTTACTAGTCGAATAAATCACCTCGTTAGGTGACAGTCGTTAAAGAGTTTCGTTCTCAGCTTCAGATAAACATGGAGATAAAATAATAAGATAGCTGATATAGAAGTAGATTTGAATTATCGAACATTTCATTAAAGATGTACATCAGCATGACTTTAAAAGAATTCTGAAATACCTGAAGTCGTATCCCATATTGTAAAATGTATATTGAGAACAGATTGAGGCTTATTATTAATAAAAAAGAATAATAAGTCTCATTCTGAAGTTTTACCAGAATATTAGTTAACATGGGAATATCGGGTGAAAAGTATTTTTTGTTATTTTAGTTTATTCAGGATTAAATTTGAGTTAGATTTTGCAAGAGTTGCAAATACCTATCCATAATTTGAACAGACTTTCATAATTTTAACATTTGTAAGGCTTAATAATCGTGGATATTTAAAACGCAAAATGATCAAGATGAAAATAGGGTGTCCTACGTTGAAAAGACCCAATTGACAAAAATATCAGAATTAAATTAGGTTCTAGGTCGACAGTAGGACCCAACTTACATTCCATTTGTAGCTATATTTATACTAACAATTTACATGTACAAGAACAATGTGTTAATTTTTCCCACTCCTAAAGCAATTACTACTGATGTTGGACGAGACAAAGGTCGCACTCGCAGGCTGAAATAAATAATGTGAGTGTCTATAAATAGTAGAAAAAAATCAAAATGCTTTTTGGCTTAACCGTATGAAACAATCGAAAGTTCCAGACGGGTTATTAAAGATTTCTTTTATACTTCATTATATTTTTTAAATTTACTGTTGTGGATAAAATTTTGCATAACCATATTCATTAATAGCATATTTTATTTAAAAATCGTTACTGTTATTGGTCTTTCCTCATACCGAACCTGTTTTGAAAAATAATGACTATAGACTTCAAATCATATGGTTGATATTTGGTAATACGATTCACAATGTGACCTTATAATTCTAATTGACTACTTTTTCAACCGATTTCAAAAAAGAGGTTTTGCAATTCGCCCGTAGTATATATTTTATTAAATTGATCGCAGATAAATTTGTAGTTTATAAACCAATATTGAAGTTTTTGTTGGAGGATTCCAGTTCTGATTAATTATAATGGTACACCAGAGGAATTTTAAAGAACACTAGTGAAGTTAGTTTATTTTTTTAGAATGATTTGGCACAAAAATGACTGATTAAAGGGGGTGAAAATTTTTCTTAGTATGTAAGAAATAAATTTGAAACTTTTTCTTGAAATTATATGTATAATGTTTGAGTTTGATTGGTAGTGGTGGTGGCAGAAAGTAGAAGACGCTAACAGACATTGAAAAAAATTGCAAACGCTTCGCAAAGGATCCCTTGTTCAAAGTAAACGGTTTGTATGGAAAACATTTTCCGAATACTTTCAATGTTCGTAAAAAATTTCATTCGGTAATTTGCTTTATTAATATACTAAGATATTTCACAACTAAAAGTATAGTAATAGTCATTTATATCTACCTTGTTTTTGATGAATTAAATTATTTTGGGGACTTTATGGCGGATGGGTTAATGGATAAACAAATGATTTTTTTAAATATCATAGTTAAATAATTAAGAAACAATTTACTGAATAATTTATTACTTTAACTAAAATGTGACCAGGCTTTTCTTTTGCTTCAACAATAATATGCAAGAGCGATGTCAGATCAGATCTATGAAGTATGAAGTAAGAGTATTCGCCAATAGTGCTCACATTACGTAATGCTTCAACAGTTTTATATCATTGTCCATTGTAAGTAATTTATTAAATCAGTTCCACTTAGTGCAACCCGTGCATGACTCAATCTTTCAGAAGCGATATTCACACAGCTAATGCCTTTGGGAACAATGTGGCTCATGTCTTCTTATACTTATATCATAAAAATATTATTAATTTATTAGTTGTATTAATCTGCCGAATTGGAATGAATTTTCTTAAGAATAAATATACCTAGTAATTCCATACCTATTTACAACAGAAACACATAGGCACATTGATAATACTGATGATATATTGTAGTACTTAATGAAGCTGTTTTATCATTTTATGTTAATAAATCTATTCAACATATATGAAGGCAAGAAATAATGACAAGTCACGAGCTACAGTGTAGCGAATTTCATAATGACGTTAAAAAATATGTAACACAGCTTGTGAATCAATTATCTACAGTTGGGTATCAATTAATAGCATAGAAACGTGAACTAAAACGTGTTTCAATATACGTGCTGGAAAGTTTAATGCCTATTAACACAACTTATTGAAATTTATGTAGAGTAAGTATTTTGAAGAGAATATCCTTTCTGAGAACAATACAGTAATCGTAAATGACTTTTACTTGAATAAGATAAGAATATACCATACCTAGTTGTCGAGATATATAATCCAAGATTACATTCGGGGTTTTTACGTCTTAAGTATAATTGGTTAATTACAAGTGCAATTTTCACAATAAAGTTGTTGTGTACAAAGTTTGATATCATCGTAATTACTGATAAAATGAGACAAAGATGGAACTATACTTACCAACGACTTAAATAGAAATATGGGCAATACGAATTTAATTTGTTATATAATTTATACCTACTTGTCTTTTTTCTTGTATTAATAGTGACAGGTCCAGCTTTTTACGCCTAAATTTCAGTTATTATAATTATGAAGAGTAATAAGAAATAAATACTGAGTGTGAGTCTATATGAATGTTAATTTAATTATACCTATAACAAGATAATAATATTTTGTAAAGATTTTAAAACTACGTATTAACATAAAAAATGTAAACGTAGTAATTGATAAGGCGGTTAAGAACCGTCAGATGGCGATAATGGACTTGTTTTTGTTTACTTTTATATTTGCAATTCTTTTGGAATAGTTTTGATTGAATACAATTAACAAGCAAAACATTCTTACTACGAGTACAAAAATAAGAAGATTGCAAAAAAGGAATGAACACATGGTAACACTAAATACATATAATATAAAAAAAGATAGACAAGGAATTATTTTGCCGACATGCACGTTTCTAAAAATGATTTGTAATTGTGGCTTTCAATCGATGAAACAAAATGATATATCAGACATTTTAATAAATAAAATTTTGCAAAATACATTTAAAATAAAAACTTAATTGTGACCTCATCTTAATTTTATTTTCTAAAGTAAACAGACCGAAATAATAATTACTTTTATTTAATGCGTGTACCAAATTCGCACTGGCCGAGCTTTATTTTAGAAAAGTTTCTTCACTTACACTTTCAACACCGTTTCCCATAAATTATAATATGTTTTATGCTAATTTTGGCGAACTGACCGGTTGGTTTATACACGTAACTTTAAATGAAAATATACTCACTTTCTCCCATAAATAATTGCAAAAAATCTGTTTGCTGATATAAAAACTTTTATTTATAGTTGTACCTATTTTTAAGAAAGCTTTTCTTTGATCACAAAAATGTGTGTATAGTTTTTTTATACAATCTTAATCCGATTTTAATGATATAAATTATGGTAGGTAAGAATCAATTTTGAAACTATATACGGTTTGAATGATCAAAAAAGTATATATATATGATTGAATTGAGAAACCTCCTTTTTTTGAAGTCGGTTAAAAACGGAAGAGACGTGGTGTGGTGGTACCTAAGTGTGTATTTAGTGATACAAATTAAAAAGGTACTAGAAGTCTGGCCTTACGGGTAGTTAAATAATTTTAATTTTTAATTTTGTTTCTTGTGGTTGTTAAGGTTATTTCGATAGAAACTACTCCATTAAGCCTCATTACTGCATCCATACTACAGATGAAGCCGTGCAAGTACCTTATTTTTATGTAAATTAAGTATATGTGTGAAGAACAGAAGAGTATTCTTCATCACGTACATTAAATGGTGTTTTACAATTAGTCGTTAGTCGTAAATATATATAACATTTGTATGAATGAATGAATCCCTGTATACAGTGGGTACTTTCGAATAGCATATAAATCAATCGACTTTCTTCTGTTTTTTTTATACTGATTCTGTTCAGGATTAAACTTCTTTATCAAATATCTTTTCATCATTAATGTTTTAAAATAAAGGATAAATCTTTTATTCTCAATATAGTGAAATATAGTTTAATACATAGACGAACTCAATGAACTTCATAGATTCAGCAACTATCGAAACACAGCAGGGTAAGTTCGCACCTACATTTTAGTTGTTACTTTTGGCACTTTTACTTTGAGGGTTTTTATTATTTAATTTCAAAGTTTAATCATATTATAATTTATTCTACTCTTGTTCCCATTAAACAGCAAAAATTGTCAGTTTATTGTTTAATCTAGCTCTTTGTGGGAAATAGAATATCGCAATTCTTATTGGATTACTGCGTTGTCGCTGTTTGGCAACAGTGTCAAGGCACTATGATATCGTATTATAACCGTAGCAACAAGATAGAAAAATGTTTTTGCAGACAAAATCAATCTATAAACACCAGGCGGATATAAAAATGGTGTCGGCTCATGATGTTGGTGACCCTGAGACCTGGGCATTAAATGCGGAACTACTACAATCTCTTTGGTAAAAGCGAGTTGAAATAAATAAAGAAAAAATCTCTAAATCAGGATAAAATTGTGCAGAATACGATTTAGATCATAACCTTTACATTGTTATGCATTACCTTGATATCTTGGCAACAGAGTACGCTCTCTGTTTAATTGACCATCCAGTTAAATTTCATTTAGTCATAATGACTACGATTATTTATCGTTCAAAAGAATCATTACAAAATTTAAAACTCAATATAAAGTAATTATTTCAAGTTCGCGTTTTGCTCTTCGTTGAATATTTAAAGTGACAGTTACCAACAAGTTATGTGGAAAAAACAAGGTTACCGTCTGCGAAAATTTCAAGTAGGTACGTAGTTAATTCGCAATAACCTTAAGCAAGTTTAAACTCTTAAAGCGAGAGCACAGTTCTTATCTCACCTGCTCCACATGAATTTTTCCAGAAATCGTAAAACTTGCTGCACGAACACATCTTTAACGTCACTTTCCACAAACGTCAAAGTATTTTTAAACTTCACTGTAGTTTCGCAACGTCTCAGTTGATCGGCAAGGTTCAGAGAGTGTTTATTACTGAGGAACTTTATTCATCTGCTGGAAAGCAGTGTATGTAAACATGTCAGTGTAACGGCTGACATCTCGGTCGCTTTTGTACCGTTGGAGCGTAGAAAGCGAAGAGCGCGTGTCTACGATCGTGGTCAGTCATCGTACGGCCAGTACGCTGTACGAGAAGGACGGCCGGTCGCGACGAGTTCCGAGCGCGAGGCGTGTGGCGTGTGGCTCAACCGACAGTACCGTGGCGTGTTTACTATACGAGCGCCATCCGAACACTGTCTGTGTCTGCTGTCTAGTAACCCACTACCCACTACCCACTACCCAGTGGCTGCCTGACGTTTCTTGCTGTTTCCGCGGCATGTATATTGTATACAAGCCCGCAATATTTAACTGATTATACTAAATACTTATAACTAGAACCCAGAGGAAAGTGAACGAATTTCGTTGCCATAATATGATGAGATAAATACTGATGGAATACGAATTATATTAAATTGGTTATTTAATATGCGTGAAATTACAATTTGAGAATCGCCGTCTCAGCCGAGATTACGGTTCGTGTCACGTTTATGGTAACTGTTAACATATTCGGCTAGTTACTTGACTGTTTATGTTGCTGAAGTTTTCCTTATAGAAATTATACAAAATTCATAATATTTTGACAACTATCCCATCTTACGTATTATCGTCGTGTTTTGTATTGGTCAAAGGTTAAGTCTTAATCTAATAATCAATATTATTTAGTAGTAGGTATTGGTTTCATACTTTGTTACGTGATATAATCAAAATGAAGATACAATACCAGAAACACAAAACATGAATCGAAATAATATAAGACGAACCTATTTTTAATAAAAAAAAAACAACACGTGATTTTGGATTTAACAGAATAAATGAAATAAGAATCTATCCTTATTACCCACTTAGATATTTTCACGATTAAAATTGTTAATTATTTGTGAGCTTAATCGCTGTAACGGTATAAATTAGAAAATCTTAATGATTTCTTTAAGCGAAATTTCAAAGCTGAGGTCAAGTTTCTTAAATTGTGTTAATGTTCGAGGACTATTGTTTTTTTAAAGTATTACGTACCTGCTAAGTACAAAGTATTATTTGGGTTTTTAATCGTTAGCTTTCTTCTTTATTGCCGGTATATATTTAGTTGAATATTAGGAATTTGGATTCTTTTTTTGTTTGGATATTAAACAATAGGAGAATGAGCTCAGATTATGTCCAACCTTACAAACAAATTATACTTTTGGGATAACAAAGATCTTATATTGACTAATCTTCTTAACCTTCATTATTATGAATAAAATACTTGGAAAGAATTTTCCTTTCTCAGTATTTTTTGAACCAAAAAAATAATCCGGAACAATGTATGCAATTAAAAAAATAACTTGAGACAAAGGAAACATTTTATAGATATTTCGGCTTCAATAGTCTATTAAACTTTTTTGATCGCGCTTATTAACAAAAACCATTTAAAAAAAAACCAGCTAGATTCACTAAGACCCTAAAAAAAACTTATGCATATCACATTCACAACTTACCTATATAATATGTAGATGCCATAAATATCTATCTTCGTTCTAAATATCTATGGTCTGATGAAGTATTTGTGTTCTATATAGATTAATTAAAAAAAAAACAAGTTTGTCTACGCAGAAAATTTGTTTATTTTAATTATCTAGTAGCAATAGATTACTTACTTAAGCAGATCTCACGACTCACATACGTACATACGTTATATATCCCACAGATGTTTAACCACGTAATTTTATACCCAGGATCAAGGAAGAAACCGTACAACGACCATCCTATACATTTTTACAGGATGCCATCGTTTTATAACGACATACATAGTGTAAAACAATGTTGCTTACCGCCACCTGTCTGTTAATCTGTCCCATGCTAAGTACTTTAAACCTACGCAACGGACTTTGAAGGATTTTTATATAGATAGTCATTGATATGAGTAGGAAAGGCTTATACGTATTATTCATGCATTGTAAAGGTATGCGTGCGAAGCGAGGGTCGCTAGTGATTTAATAAGGAGCATTACCTAATTAGAATTACCTTAATTCATTACCTTAGACAATACCTTAATTCCAGGTTGCATTAATTCCCAACAAGCTGAATTTTTGTGCAGGCCTTGAATACGTCATTGCAAATGATATGTCAAAAGTCCCCATCGAGTTTTAAGATCTTTATTGTAGACAATTTTACGATCTACAAACTTTGTCTAAAATATTTTTCTATAGTTCTCGTTGTTTCAGAGATATACGTATAAAACGCAAATTTGTGACTTTTGACTTCTAATAAAAAACAACGCATAAGGAGGATCGATGGGAACTTTTGATATATCATTTGTAATGACGTAATCAAGGCCTAAAATTCAGCTTGTTGGGGATTAATGCAAACTGGAGTCATAATTTAATCTATTTTGACTGGACTAAATAGATTCTTGCCTTTTCATTAACACGCGTTATATCGCGTCCGCGCCCCGCGGTTTTTGCATTTACCTTACCAAAAACCTTCCCCTTGAACCACTCTATCTTATAAAAAATACATGAAAATCGGTTGCCTAAGTATAAAGCATACATAGGGACAGACAGAAGAAAGCGACTTTGTCTTATATTATGTGATGTTTAAAGGATAAATATTCTGATCTATCAACCAATACTTATTAATGTCAGACTAAAGGCATATGAACGATTTTAAAACAATTTTGAACAAAGAATCGAAATGTATTTTAAAAGCGACAAAAATCAAAACTTAACTGCGTACGCAGGTATCAACACTTGGCGGTATTCAAGGCCTGCTATAAAATATTATAATTGTATTGTCAATTATAGATCGGGAAGTATTTAGCTAATGGTGACGTAGTCGACTGACGACAACTCCGCCTACCGGCAGGGAATGACTATTCATCTATAGATTAGATTTATTATATTAGATACACGTTATTATTAAATCTGTTTTGGAATCTTCTTAAGCGTTAATATATTCGGTAAAGATTAAACACGTCTGACGTCGCTTAACCAATAAACACGGAAATCAAACATAAAGAAACTGGAGTCACCGATGTTACCAAATATTTTATTGAATGTGATGAATGTTTAATTTAAAAATATTTTCGTATAAAAGTTCCATATATATAAATACTAATAATGTCACGTTGTTTTTACGCGATTGACTCCTAAACTACTGAACCGATTTTAAATAAAATTTGCACACCGTGTGCAGTTTGCCAACTAAAACGGCTAGTAACATCAGTTTCTCGAAACAGCCGGCTAGTCAGTGCTGGTACTCTTTGGGTGCGACTGATTGAGAATCCTCCCTTGGTTCAGTGGAAGTTACATCCCCCCCTTGCGTAACATTTTTGCTTGTAGAAGATTAATAGGTGGTATATAATTTGAACATAATACGTAATTGGCTAAAGTGGCAGGGAGGTGGATAAACAAAAATATTAACACGGTAATCCATCATCTCGTTATAGTTACGACAGAGTCACATGATATACTATTACTACTTTCGTAGCCACATCAGTAAATGTAGAATTAATTAGTACACGTACACGTAAATGTACTCGTATACCATTTAACATTTAACAAAATCTTTTCGTATGTAATATGATTGTAGATTAATGACCTACCTAGCTGGCACACATTGAGGTGCGGCGCGTGTTCCCCGTGCATTCCGCCGTGTTGACATCTATAAAGGTTCTCCGGCAATACACTTACCTGGAAATAATAATAAAAAATCTAAGTTATGTTAAATATAGGTACCTATAGAATATATACTAAAAGGCTATAACTTAAAACCATTAGGAAGTAACGTATGCAACAGTAAATAATTCATTTCTTTTGAAAAACTTTCTTGTACAATATGACCCCCATTGAAGTGAAAGTTTCAAAAATTAAATTTTAATTACATTTTAAATTTATAAACTTAATTAACATACCATAAACTTATCTGGTTCTCTAATGTAAGACGTTTGTATTGATATGTACATTTATAGTTTTTAGAGTTAGTGCTGAGTAAAAAAAAATAGAATTTAATAATTCTAATTTTTTTAATTTATTATATTTTATTTAACTAACCATATCCATGAGCAGTTTATTTAATTTTACTATTTTGAATAGAAGGCCAATATTAACTGGCATATTAAAAATAAAGTTGACGTTATGTGTAATAAAACGAAATTTATACGAATGACGTGATCAAAGCAAACTCACCTGATTTATAGGTATATGTACAGACATAATATACAATAGGGCCATAGTTATACTTTTACAATGGAGTTTATAACCCATCGTATAACGCGCAGGCAATGTTACTTCAAAATGCTTTGAAAACTAGAGAATTATAACAATAAGTGACATAGCCACTCATATAAAATTTACAACTACTTTCCTTATTTTAACAGATATTCATTTTAAAAAAAGCATTCTTCAAGTATTATGCTCGTTTTGGAACAATAGTCAAACGAAGGAGTAATATTAAAATGTCGCATACAGAGGTTGAAATTGAATTCGCAGTTCGTGCAGGGGATTCAATTAAAACATCGGTGTTACGTTATTTGCTTTAGCTACTCGTAGCTATAGTTACCTATAGTTTCCGAACAAACAAGCATCAAAATAAATGTCTATTTCTAATGCTCAATAAAGAGAAAAAACATTATTCTCATTGACCAAATTTCAAAATCTAAAAATAAAGTAAGTGCCTAACCTAACTAACTAACCTAACCTAACTCCACAAATGAAGTTCTTAAATACACTACATTAAAACTCGAACAAAATTTTGATATCATCGTATTTGCGGATTTAAAAGAGAAGGCGTCAAAAAATAAATAAAACTTCGAAAATAGTTCCTTTAAAATAACTGCATGTGAGTGAACAATTTCAAAAATTCTTAGCTAAGAATATATTAGGATATTTTAACGAACCCGGTGACGGTGACCCCTTGAGCGATGACCTCGATAACCTACACTCAATTTTACTATGTCATTTCAGGGTACGCTGGCTACCAGAGATCGATATTCAAAGCAATCCTTTGTTCAAGTAACATGATTGAAGTCATTTATTTTTTATGATTATTCTTATACAACAGTTGACAACTTATTCATATCAATGTATAAACATATGAATATTTTTCATGTGATGTAAAATGGGTTCATTACCCATAACATAGTAATAGGCAACAGCGTCTGGACCGCGAGGGTAATCACCTGTCTACCTGATAAGTGATAACTATATTTACAGTATGAAAGTATGGTTTACACCCACAAAATCATTATAAGGCTAACCACATTTTAAATTATACGTACTTATTTCCACTTGTAACCCACAATGTGTGATATGTTCACTAAGTGATTAGCTACAAAACATTGTATGTATAACCTACAGCCTTCCGGAGCTTCACGCGCATAGTGTAATTTTAGAAAAGCCTTTCTAAAATTATCCTTAATCAATACATCCTGGTTGGATAGTTTCGTCTAGACGAGCGATAGCATAAACGTATATAGGAATATAAAAAAGGTCACCGAACTTTTTTAAATTTTTTGAAAGTAGAACAGTTGAATCCTACATTTGTACCTATTAAAGTTTATCGATCAGTATGAGTCTCAATATTTATGAGAACAAATTAATTAAAATTATATTCAAACTAAGTAGGTACAATAAGTAAAAATAAACGTCGAATATTTAAATTGATATTAAAGGTGCTTTTAAAACTGGTTTTTAGTAGGAAAATGATATAAAGCCTTCAATAATTATAACTTAAATATTGTTGGCATTGAACTTGACCGGGCAAATAAAATTGTCTTTATGTCAAGTGTCTTACCATTAATTTGTCTATCTGTAAGCGTGTCTTCTTCATCCCACCAAGGCTGCTCCTGGACAGTTCGCGATGTACGTTCGAAATTTCCATAATATTGAAACTCCATGGTCACACTTCACTCAAGAAAACTTCACTTAAATTTTCCGAAGTATTCGATGAAAGGACACGATGTACATCACGTCTCGTTTGAGGTTTATGCGATACTGATTTGTTATTAACTTGACGGCTAAACAGAAATGAGATAAAACTGACACTATAGACGTTGATTAACTAAATAAAGTATGTTACTTGGCAAGTTACAGCAGGCAATGGAATATCAACCGTGAACTTATTCGGAAGTGCTTTGCATCGCACTCGTCAGTAATATGCATATAACCTTGGTCAAGAGATAACGTTTGAACCGATATATATGTTATTGTTGTGGACGACTGTTCCACAAACATAATAAGGTGCTACATCAAACATGCTGTAGCAATAGCTCCGGGATACCTTAAATCTACACCAGTGAACCACATTATGTATACGGCGCGAGTAGATCCAATAGTGTCCTTATACAGACACTTTAATAGAAAATTTTAGAAGCAATACGTGAAAAATATATTAAACTAAGTCGTCACTTTATAATTAACGTCAACTGGCTAATAAACGACGCGAAGTATGTCTGCAGTATTAATATATTATTTCCTACAATATACTGTTTCATAAATTTTGCAACAGCCTTTTGTTCTTAAGTACTCAAGATAAAGATGAACGGCAACATTTAATGCTAATATTTCGACAAAAAAGAGTATTTGTTTTGCAGCAATTAAATATTTTCCCTGGTATCAACAAAAATTAAACGTTATTCGGTTGACTTAAAAGTCATTATTCTATAAAAGAAAATTTATTAAATATTTGTAATTGAGAGAATCAATTGTACGAGTAGTTTCAAATCATATTTTTCTTATTAGCATTAAGTACTTAAAAACAAACAATGTCAAACCATCACGCGGCATAAAAACAATTGAAAGGAGTATTTTCCTAGTAGTTTGATTATTGCAAATTAAATACGTTCATATTTTAAATTCACCTTGCGTAACCTTCTTTCTCTTATCTTTTGGGTTCGTTCAACTGATTTTCGGGTGACAACAATAACTGGGCTAATCGATTTATTTATAAAATCTACATTATTTTGTTTACCTACGTAGACAATGCATGATAAACAGCGTAAATTTTATAAATTTTCTTTACGTATTTTATAGCCATATAAGCTATTATTGTGGAATCAGCAAAGAAATGCCAAATGCGTGTCGGGTAGGTATACATGTAAAATAAAGGCACTGGAAAAGTAACAAAGTAATTTAAACCGCGATACTTTTTATTTAAATTTCATGATGTTAAATCATGTTTTTTTTCATATTTTTCTACCCAGCTCTATTACTGGGAGTAGGGGGGCGACCACAACAAGTTGGATATCCCGCAAACGTTTGTATCCCTTCTCGTTTTGAGATATCATGGAAAAGACGCGAGAAGAGGAAAATATTCCCACGTCACGTGTAAGGCAGGTACATAGAATATTTTTTTCCGTGATTCAACTACAACACTACGTCGAGGTGATAAATACTTATCCATGTAAAGTTTTATCTTATTAGCTCTTAGTTACAGTTTTAGTTGTCGACCGAAGACGAGCAGACATGATCATTATAAGGTTTATGATACTCGAACTTCATAAAACTAACAAAGCGTTGGAGGTAAATAATATCAAAGCTAAATCTTAAAGTGATTATTTTCTATTTTTATAAATAATTACTACTTCGATTGATATTTTCACATATTACATATTATTATATACAAAATGTATAAGTAGGGTTCTAAATAGATAGAGAAAGATCGCGATCTCTGCTAACAATCATATAATTTAGAAAAACACATTGAATGCCAACTAATTGAGTTATTTTTTATTATTTCAAGAAACAATATCATATTTTTTAAGAGTTATGAGATGTCTCGTGTTCCTATGAACATACCTATGTTTACGACTTCAATGAATGTTTATTACTTAGTTAAAAAGTAATGGAATATTGTCTTTTATCTTTGATGTAAATTTTACGAGAATTAATGTACATCTATACATAAGCTATAAGTAGGAAGTTGAGATAAAACCTTCAAATTAGGTCTTTTTAAATACATTAAAAAGCAATAACAATTAACATCGATCTATAAAACTCAAATTTTAATTTATATTCATTACGTGACGCACGATAAATGGTTTGAAAATAGTGTGGTTTTTATACTATTTTATGAAATCAATATCTAAAGATAAGAACTAATGACTAGGTATTGAGTATATCATGGTAGATACAATAATGTGTTTTATGTGAATACAAGATTGATAAATAAATATTTTTGTAACTTGTGTCATATTTCTATATAAGTACGAGTAGTTATAAAGTCCCACGTTTTCATCCTCGCTAAACCTTCGCATTTTGTGGAATGTCTAAATAAATTTAATCAAAAAAAATTTGTATCGCAATTCAAGCGAGCCTATGTCCTTTCTGAAACTCTCATAAGTCCGCAATTTTGTAAAAATGGTTTCAGAGGTTAAGTGTTAATTCGTAATAAACAAAAAATTAACGATTGAACGAAGCATATTTAAATTCTTGAATGTAGATGGCGCCTTTCCGTTGTCTTATCATATTAATACGAGTTGTTTATGAAATTGCTGCTTTTAAATGGAAATTACAGGTAATATTTGACTTTATTTAAATTTGACTAGAAAAACAAAAACTATACTCAAATGCAGATTTTGCATACACTAAACATATTTAAAAAATGATATTCTAGCTACGTTCACTCTAGTTCGTTAACTAAGCGTAAGTTAAAGTTAAGGTAATATTATTAAATTATTAATTATTTTTTTAATAGTTCAATACCTAGATACAATTCAAGAAATTCAATTCAATATTTAAGATAAAATTACTTTAATGCAGATACAGTATTTAGTAGTAAAAGGCAACTTACATAATTCAAAATGCCTAAATAATATACCTACATGGTGTCTCTAATAAAAATAAAGAAGATAATACTCACGCCGGTGCTAGTAAACCACCCGTACATAATCACGGTAAATAACAAATCATCGCAAGACTTCACAATAGCCGATACAACGTAAACTGTTCACTGACGATATTAACGGAAAACTTAAAAACCGTACGAGCGCAACCGACTGGACGTTTCCGAAACACTGACGTTTAACTAATATCCGACGATCTTACAGCCTTCAACGAACATTTTCATACTAAACAACGGCAATATGCTAAATATTTAATGCCTCAATGATAACTCATGTATATCTTCACCTAAATGTGCCAACCACTTTATGTAGAGCACAATTATTCTGTAGAATTAATTGCTTCGAGTATCTTATCTCGTTTTCAAATAGACTTTCGTGTGTCCTCCAAAATTGGTGATGTTTAATTTAAAATAGTCTAAAATGAATAGAAAAAAAAAGCGTCGTAAAGAACGTGTTCGAAAAAAATTAATAAAAAGTTATTAAGCAATATCATAACGGTCCTCAACAAGAACTCATTGTAATGTACACTGTATGTTAAATTAGTATTAGTTCGTACTTATACTATACATATTATATTACCAAAAAAGATATTACAACGCGTGTGCAATTTAACATTAACTAGAATTAACAACGATTTGTTTAATTTGTGATAGCGTTTCATTGTTTACTCTATTATCATATTTGCGCTGCTCTGATATATCAAAACACACTAGCCGCAAAAACAAGTCACTACCTATTTAAATTAAATCATTCAATATTGACTTGTTCTTGACGCACTTAAAATCCTTCTGAAAAGAGATAACATTAAGTCCTATAATGATTTGCCCACAGATAATGTCACCGTTTTTACTGTCAAAGGATATACTGCTAAGTTGAAAAGAAATAACTTAAGAATTAGAGTACCTTTTTTATTAAATAACTCATTAAATGCGAGTGACATAAATAGAACCCTAATAAATGTGTATATTGATACCTAACCATTTTTAGGGTAGATGTCTACTTCTTAACGTACGTATTTTAGGAAATTTATTTATCATATACTGTAATTATATTGTCAATAAAAATAAAAATATATTCTAGCAACAGTAATTTATAAGAATTCAATTAAAAACATAAAAAGGATAGGTATCAAAAAAGTTTTCAAAATGTAGCGCCCATTTATAAATTTACATAAAATACACACAATGATTATATTGTTTGCATAAATTATCAGCAAGATATGAAGATCACGAGTGCTTCTGCGTCAATATAAAGAATACATAAAAAGACCTAGCCGTCATCACAATTAAAGATTAAATGTCTCTAAATTATAAGATCAAACTACGAGTAAGTACTCAGTTTGTATGGTACTCAATTTATTATATTATTATATTTCTCTAACAAAGGCATGTTACTTTGAAATTTCAATTTTGTTTTATTTGAAATAAGTGATAGTCAATAAATAATTCCTACTATTTTGCAAGCTGATATTTTACTTATTTTTAGGGAAATACTTGAAATCATTTCGCTCTCTAAAAGAAAATTAAAATCATTAATGCACTAATAATCACGTATTTGGTATAAAAAGATTTCCATATACTTTTGCTTATTATATTATAATTCAATTAACAGAAAAAAACATTAAAAAGCATGGCAGGCAGTCGTTGCGGTAACTTATGATTGGGATTCATTTGTTGCGTATTCTCTACATAATTTGATTTTGAATCTTAAATTTATTTAATTAAGTACGTATTATTTTTATAAGCAACCCATCACTACCGTATACTACTACTACGTACAGTACCTATATATAATCTTTAAATAATAATTTATTTTTCAAAAAACAAATACCCGCAGAAAATTGCAGTGAAATCGTAGATCATAAAAAGTATATGCTGGAATCGGTCCTAAATAATTGTAGGTAAATCTTGTAATATTTTTTGACATAGATAAAATTGAAATGAATGGCAGAGACCATAATAGCCACTTAGCAGTAAGCAGTTAGCATCATTTATTTTATCTGTAACGTCATGGAATAATAACGTACAGTTTAACATGGCAGTAGAAGGCTATTCTGAGTACCTATTTCCTATTTCACATGTCAGATATCATATATATAAAGAATTTAATTTGATTCTTATTTAATTGCGCCAATGGCTGTGAACTATCTAATTAATAATATTCGTGAATGACATTTGATAGGCCAGAATAAAGAAAATAATACTTAACGCTGGTAGGAATATCTTTAAAGTTCTCGTTTGTACTAGGGGTAACTGCAATTCCCAGCAATAGTTAATACTGTTGCTCCTGAATGCTCTGAAACTCATCTGCTATTGAGCAAATGTCTCCTTCATTATTAAAATTTTGTAGTGGAAAAAATATTTGCATTGAGCCTCTCACTATTGTCAAATATAAACAGTCCAAAATGTTCATATTTCATAGTTACACAATATACAATAGGTACACTATTTTTAAGGCCGTACCTACATTAAACATAAATGTTAAAACTACTATTCAAAACTTTTCATTGTTCCATGTTCGGAGATAGATAGTGGTCTTTACATTAAGTATTTGTTAATCAAATATTTTACAAGGTTATACTAACTATACCACGTATTTACAATTTAAATAATATAAGTAAGCATAAATTATAATTTGCAAAATGCATAAAATTATTATAATGCATTATAAATGTATTAAAACGAAAGCAATTTATATTTATTTTCATACATCAATTAAGTTAAAGTGTGGGAAAATCGGGGGTTTATATGTCATTCAAATATTTCTCAGACGTGAGTATAAATGTTATACGAGAATCCTATATTTAACTTTTTAGCTTTATTAACTGATGGTATATAATCTCCCTTTGACAGGCTTTTGCTTGTTTTTATACTTCAGGACTACTATGCGAACATAATGTTCTAAGGAATCCTTACTGACTAAATTTTGTACACTTGTTTCTTAATTTCTTTCATAATTCATAATTTATATAAATAAACCACTAGCCGAAACGGTAAAACTTGAAAAGCATAACTTGCCTCCTCTTGTTTTATCATAAAGGAGAATATCCGTATATCTTTATTTTGTAGGGGGAAATCCTCTTATAGATACCCGCTCACCTCGGTTTCATAATTATTAGTGGTAAGCCCGGGATAAAAACACATGTATTAATTTATTAATACTTATTCACACTCCTCTGCCAAATGCATTGACTAAAGGGTCACAAAGATCGATTCCTTCCCATAATTATTTACATTTAAAATATTAGTAAGGAGTCACGTTGAATAAGAAATTAGTTTTTTGGAGAAAATCATTATCTTAAAAAATCTTGCACGTTAGCAAAAAGAGATTAGTCGATAATTCAAGATTATTTTTGGTAACACTTTTTTCCTCGTTAAGCGTAGGGCTACCGAAATGACATAGAGCATAGATAGTAAGCATGTACATATTAGATAATACCATAAATCTCAAAATGTAATAAAAGAAATTTTCCTTATAAGTATAATTATATACAATTCTCCTTCTTAATATGGTATTAAGAGAATTGTATGATAGACGTTTGTTATTGCATTACTTCTTCAGGAGAAAAATAAGAAGCACTTCAGTAAGGCAACTAATACGTTTATCGAGTATATCTTTAAACTTTAAGATAGGTATTGACACATTAAAAGGCGTTTACAAGCTGTTGACGTTGCAGTTATCTCTTAAAAGCTGCTTTAGTAGAACGATGAGAATAATATTTGTTGCGATCATTGATATTATATTAAATTTTTATATAATTTCATTGGTTGCGATTTTGTTTTTTTTATGCATATGCGGCGTTAGCTATGGTGCTAAAAACATATTTTGTAGAAAATGAAATGATATAAAATAATTTTTAAACATTATTTACGACGAAACAAATGAATTAAGTTCAAACACAAGGTAGCTACTGTAAACCGTTGAGGAGTTCTTTACGCTTTCCCACGTCTTCAGCATCAGATCCCTTATGGTAGTCACAACCCATCTAGATGTAAAGTCCTTATCAATACAAAATAATCAAGCCCAAACACAGGGTAGCTACTGCAAATCGTTGAGGATTTCCCTCGACTGTACCTTGGCTCCATCATCAGACCTACTTCAGACTATTAAAATTAAAGTGTTTATATAAGATACTTATTGAAAAACTTATAAACGCACTAGTCGCCCATACAATTTTTGAAAGTTCCCCTCGATTTCTCTGGTTTCCCATCATCAGATCCTGACTTCCTTAAAATGGGACCATCTCGGAGACATCCTCTTTCCAACAAAAAAAGAATCATCAAAATCGGTTCATAAACGACGTAATTATCGGTGAACATACATAAAAAAAATATTATACATACAGGCGAATTGAGAAACTCCTCCTTTTTTTGAAGTCGGTTAAAAATGAGTGGGAGTGTGTCATAATTTTATATCTGAACTTTCGTATTAATGGCGATCGATGATTCATTTTACATTTACATATTATAAAAAATTTTAGATGAAATTTATCTTTTATTTTCTATCCCGTCCTAAATAAAATTAGTTAGTACTTATATTGATTTTAATTTGGTTAATTGCACATACCAATGGGTGGGCACAAAGAGAAATATAACAAAGATACCTATTAGGGGTTATTTGTTAGATGACGTAGAACAGAAGCCCTAAGTACAGATGAGAAATTGTATAAGAACTCCTAGAACAACAAAACAAATTATTTGTACAAAACCAGATAATATAAATATACCAACTTTTTATATATTTTTTTTATTAAGTACTATGAATATTAATAATGCGAAATTATATTTCTTATACTAAAACAATTTGAAATTAATTACTTAACTTTACTGACTTTCAATGTGGGTAGATATATTTATAAAAAAATAATTAAATTTATATTTA
>JADANM010006310.1:4481026-4502439 GCA_026213755.1 Eurema hecabe | reverse complement strand
AAGTACCTCGATCTATACCCTACGTCTTATTTAAGCTTGTAAAGACATACTTGAAAGAAAATATATATAAGTTATTAAAATTATATAATATATTTCTATATAAAATTTGCACTTACCGTCATAATCCTTTCCCATGCCAATCACGAATGCACTGCGGAGTAGATGGCCCATGATGAATTTTCAATTACAATGCTGAATTTGCACGAAATTTTAGTGTACAACTTAATCTATCATATATTCTATCAACTACTCTACATAGATGTATAACCAAAAAGAAAATAACGTAATTATATTTAAAAAATAAACAAAATCAACTAAAACATGTAAATATTATAGTACAAAAACTACCGCACGAGTCGGTTTATCCGCTAATCGGCTACATCTCTGCTATAATTGAATGAAAATATGCGCTTATACAAAAGTGCCTATGAAGTGTATATTGTATCGTCACTAGGATATAAATGATGTAAACTGAGCTCCAACCGAAATTATAGGTCGCGATGTAGAGAGGAATAGCGAAATACTTGGAGTAGCGGGGAAAATTTTTCAGCTTAAAAAATCATATCGATACCATTATTTTCAATAGAGTAAAACTTTTTTTCTACACATATAATATAAGTATTTGCAAGAAAAACGCTTTACAATTTTAATTTAACGTATAAATGAGGAGAAAATTTTAAATTTCAATTTTTATGTCAAACGAAGATTCTTCACGTCTCTCAATACATTTCATATCACTTATCTACTCCACGTTTGCTCTATTCTCCATGTTCTTTGTTGATTTTAGCAAGGTAACAATAAGTTATCTACGTAATGTACTGAGACGTGTATGCAAATATAGGTTCTTAATACGCTCAGGTACATTACGGTGCCTGCTATCTTCGAGGTGAATTCAGACAAAGAATCTATTTTTATCTATAAATAATACGCAATAGTTATTTGATATTGCGTAATTGATTTTAAAATAACTAAGGATTTATCGGGCTATGTTATAAGACGTCAAATATTACTAATTATGGAGGTCAATAAAAGGAAACGCTTTTCATTACAAAAAATATATTTTTGTATAAAAAACAATAGTTTTTTTTAATCCATTTTTGTATCCAATGATATTGGCGCTGATAAAAACCGGCTCATAGAGAATTTACATAAAACAGATTATAATGTATTCACTCTAGCATTGTGAAGGTCTGAAGTCTGAAACATAATAAGATTTAACGTTGGCGTATTATTAATCTATGCTGTAGGTACTTAGTAATATTATTACGTACTTCATTTCGGTTTTAACTAGTTAAAAGGAGGTAAAATGAATCGTTTATGAGTATTGAACTATAGAATGCAATGTTATTATGACATTTAAACAGTAAAGAACATTTAAAAAGCAAAAAATTAACTGAAATATTCCGGTTTTCTTCCGGTGCTCTCTTACTGCTCTAAAATTCTCAATAAATTTATTAATTTTAACTTACGTCCAGCGTCAAGAATAAAAAGTCATTTTTTATTATGATAGATACTGTATCACACTGCAGTATATATCGTTTATAAAGGTTAAAGCAAATTGGGTGTGAAATGATAGCACCCTTCAATTCACGACAAGATACCACCTGAATGGTTTACTTTTGAATTTAGGTCAATTTTCCGCCCTAAGTGATCCGATCCTTCGAGGTTGGTATTTTACAACGTTGCCATAATTTTTATAAGCATTTATTTTATTAGTAAGCAGTACATGTTATCATCAAAAGAATAATACGATAATTATTTTAAAATGAGATATCATTCATTTCATATATTGTTTAAAGTATAGAAGATGGTAAAACAACTGTTTTTAATTAAATATATTCTTGTCTTTATAACGATTATTAATTTTCTCTCTCGGAAAAATTAAGATAGATACATACTATATAAAATGTTAACATATTATTTAAACAATATTTAAAAGCAACGTTCACCTTTAGCATTACCAAAAATGCAATAATACATTCGAATTAAAACTTACCGTCTCACCACCAGATGGTAATAAACCATGTGGATAACTAATAACAACAATTAACAATACGAGGCACACGTAAAAATATAGCTATCTTGTATTAAGGAAATATCTCATTTCATTTCGTATAGATACGTTTCTAAACACATAGTATATTAAAGAAGTAAATTCCAATTATTATATTAATCAAATTATTACTAAGCGAGTGAATGGAAGAAAAAAAAGTAGGTGTTTTCAATAATTTATACGTCATACATATGTATATTATAACAAAATTAACTTTTACAATGATAAACATAGAATTATATTTTCAAATAAGTAAGGTTCTTGTGAAATACATATATGACTAAAATTAAATATGTTAACGCCGGCATCGTTAAATGTAAATCAATATAACATTACAAAAACAGTGTGGCTATTATCAATCATGAAAATAGCTTAATTTTGTTGACTACGCGTTGCTATGGTAACCACGCGTACGACCTTGTTTGAATCGCTGCATTATATTGTGATATGGTAATTATAAGCTATAAAGTTCATTACTCTATACAAAAGGTTACAACGAACGTTTGAACAGAAATATTAAACCAACTGCAAATAAAGTATTTTTTCAAATATTTTTATAGTTCCTGAAGGGTATAGGTACTTTCGCCTAAATGATGAAAAGTTTAATACTCAATAAAAAATTAATATAAACCCACCCTCACATCTTAAATTACCCAGTAGAGTGCGCCAAGTCCGGCTTGCTGAATTGGAACATTCTGCGTCAGGCATTGTCACAGAAAGCGCTTTTCTGCTGTTATAGAAAAACCAAGTAAATAAATATCCATAATATTGTTGATTGTCCCAGATAATTCTATGGAAGTCATTTAATATTTAAATAGCCACCCGCCCCGGCTTCGCATGTGTGCAATACTTATTACTTATTTAAATATACCTACTACAGTATGTCCTCATACACAACAATCACAGCTTTTTTGTCAACCCGACTCCGGCCTGCTGCGGGTCCGCACCGCCGCAACAACTACGTCCCTGCATTTAAAATTTGTAATGTCTTCTGAACTATTCACTTAAATTACATGCTGCATATTGAACTATAATAAATGCAAAAATGCAAATTTATTTGAGACATTTCATTCGATAAGGATTAACGCTGTATTGTTTAAAATCACTTCGTAAATAACTATTTTTTAGTAAAGGATAAAAAATGGTTATGGTGGGTTATCCCTAAGAGTTAGAGATATTATGCCATAGCGGACTCTTGTTGAACTTGTAGCGACCGCTATTCATGCGCCGAGTCTGAATCGCGCTTACGATATTTTTCCGAGACTTAGCATATATACAACTTCTCGACATCGAAACATCGGGGCCTAACGGCCGGCCAGTCAGTGGTTCTCTGTTCTGGTCGAGGATCCTCCCTTTGGTTCAGAGGAAGGTTACATCCTCCTTCCTTCCCACAAACTCTTTGAGGCGGACAATACTGTAGTAAATTATAAGCGTTTATAATATAAGCGCAAAAGGAACGTTCTTATTTACGACGTTACATTAGAAAACTCTAACACTAAAAAAAACACATCAAAAACCGTTGCGTAGTTTTAAAGATCTAAGCATACATAGGGACAGACAGACGACGCGACGGATAGTGACTTTGTTTTATACTATGTGTTGATGTTTTTTTTTGGTTTAATTTTGAAATATCATAAGAATACATAATTTACTAAATATTAAAAATTCTTCAAGGTCATTCATTTCATAATGAAGAATGATTTATCGATTATAAAAATTATTGATACTTATAAAGAATATGTATCAATAATTTTTAACAACGTCACTTGTGGCAGTAGCGGTTGAGGTTTACACATTAATCAAATTAATGAAATTGTGGAAAACATTTAATATATAAACTTACAGTTAGACAAGACTTAAAACATAATAAAACAGTCATAAATTTATTTCCAAATTTGTTATGTTATTCCAGGCAGACCAATATCAGCAAATAAGAAGGCACTCATTTCGACATTATAATAAGCTTCTAATTCCCATGAACTGACATAGACTTCTATGAGACATTCATCTCTGCAATGTGCAATATTTTCTGCAAAAAAATATAAATCCAATTATTTAATTATCAGCTTCCAAGCTTCAGTATTTTACAATGTTATGAAACAGTTGTCACACATTTAACTGTTTATACCTGTGATAATTTCTTTAAGTTTTATTTCCTTTTGTAGAGCATCATAAATTTTATTGACATTTTGTGATATTTGTTTTGCAGACCATGTGAAAATGACACCTTCATTTGAAGTTTCCAATTCTGCTAGTGCGTGTAACTGCTTTTGAATTATATGGGTTGCTGTAAAATATTCAAATTATGTTTAAAGGAATCTTGATTAAGAAACAAATATTTTAAATCAAAATAGACATGGGCATATTTTTAGTTACAGACTTTGAAACTTTGAAAGATTAGATTTTGATTTTGAAATACTAAGCAGTGATTATTTAGTATTTTAATTCTTAGTTCGAAATATATAAATAATACATTTAATTATTTACCATCCACAATATTTAGCAAGCTGGCATAGGCTTCAAGGAGACTGTCAATTAAGGGTCCAACTTGATGTGGATAGTAGTCATTGGTGCATTCATACAACTTTAAAGCTGACAATGCTCTACAAATCTTTGTGCCACTATCCTTCACTTTGTCCCAATTGCCTAGTAAACTATGCAGGTTTGAAATGTGAGTATATACAGTTTTTGATATGCCAGGGCTATCTTTATTCGGAGTTGTTATTTCTGAAAATATACAACAAATAAATAAACAAATTATAAGTCAAGTTTTACCGGGGGTAGGGCTCTGTCGCAGGAGACCGACTGGGTAGGCACCCCCACAGTGCCAGATATTCAACCGCCTGAACAGTGATGTGCAAATGTCACTGTGCTCCGGTCTGAAGGCCACTGTAGCCAGCGTGATTACTGGGCTAATGAGTGAACATCTTATGACTCAAAGTGGGGATCGTCAATGTAGTGCACCCCTGCTAAGTTCTGGGTAGCACTACACTGGTTATGGGCTGGTGTTACTCTTACCATCAGGAGGGCGTCCAGCTCGTCTCACCATTTCATAGAATAAAAAATAATAAAAAAAGTCAAATGGCTCTTTTCTTGTAAATCTATACTAATACTAATATACTATAAAGCTGAAGAGATTTTTTGTTTGTTTGTTTGAACGCGCTAATCTCAGGAACTACTGGTTCGAATTGAAAAATTCATTTTTTATTGAATAGACCATTTATCAAGGAAGGCTTTAGGCTTTTACATAACATCACGCTGCGACTAATAGGAGCGAAGATATAATGGAAAATGTGGAAAAAACGGGGAAAATTATTCATCTTTGTGGACTTCCGTTGCGTGCGCTGCGAAAACGGTTCAAGATAAAGAAAAATATGTATGAAAGAATTATTCCTCTTCAAATGGTCTAAATAAAGGTCAGCAACAGTATATGTCTATCTTCTAAGATTGACTCGCTGTAACATAATAATAGAAATAGATCCGACGGGGACGAAGTCGCGAGCAGCTAGTAAATAATACCTTTAGAAATAAAACTGTAAGCCGCATTCTCGCTACTTTTAACAGGTGTTCGAGACATAATTTTTGACCACTATTTATTAATATTCTTATTATTTCAAATGCATTAAGTAGTTTTTATAAAAAGCACATTTCACGAGCTCAATATTTTCAAATTTTCATTGCTCAAAATCAAAAACATAAATATGTCATTCTTAGATACATGTCATTGTCAATAATCAATATGTCAATTATTGTCATTTTTCGTACATACTTTTCTTTCTTATATTATGGCATTAGCGTCTAGCTTTTTGCCAATGTCAATGTAATAAGAGGCAACATGGTCAAGATAAAAGTCGATATGAGTCAAGTAAAATCGTCATCAAGTTGTCTTTAGTCGAGTCAGTCAGTCGTTTCGTTCTGCCCTTCGTAAAGTGATAGTGAACTTTACGAAGAACCTCGACGAATCTTGGAGCAATCGGAACGGCGCTACTATGCGCTCTCAAATGAATTCTTCATTTCTTGGACACTTATTAGCTAATTTACTGCATGATTCACTATCACAATCAAACATTAAATCACTTTATGCACCAAAAAAGGAATATTCAATCGAGATTACAAATAGACGCCGCAAGATTCCCGCCAAAACTCCCGCTTTAAGCTTTTATGATAGGAAATTAAGTACCAAAGAATACTTATTATTTTGAAGGAGGCGCTACAGTACTATAGTTTATTATAATATAATATTATAGTCTACACTCTACAATAGCTAAAAAATAATAAAACGTAATGATTACATATTATTGCTCTTTAGTCTTTGTACAATATAGTCTATTTTGAGTTTTGAGTTTTGACAGAAGACACTCGACAGTTAACAACTAACAACTATAAGTAGGTACAAGTAACAAATTACAAATAACTAACCTAAAAAACAAACAATTATTTTATTATATCTAACTATCTAGTTATATTCTTTTATAATTAATAAAGAATACCAATGTCTGGACCTATACAAGACGTAATTGAAGAAGATGCGGCCGATTTACAGTTTCCAAAAGGTTAATGTTTTGTTATGGAACAGTTCAGTGTTTTGTTTAAACACTAAAGCTCCGGGTAATAAGTATGTAATAATTTTTTCTTAAACATATTTATTATTGTAGAATTTGAAAATGCTGAAACCTTACTAATATCCGAAGTTGACATGCTTTTGGAACACAGAAAAGCACAAAATGAATCAGCAGAAGAAGAGCAAGAGTTCTCAGAGGTTTTTATGAAAACCCTTACATATACAAATATGTTTAAAAAGTTTAAAAATAAGGAAACTATTACGGCAGTAAGGAAGTGTGTATTGTTATGTTTTATTCATTATTTTAATCAAATAACTGTTGTAACTGACCATAACAAATCATTATTAATGCATTTAGTAAAGGTATATGTGTACAAGGAGTTTTAAAATTTTCTAAAAGCATGAATATTATGTCATTAATATTACTTAAAAGTTAATGTTGCACCTCAATGTTACCAATGTTTTAATTCTCATGAAAAGAACTCTGGTTTGATGGATTTCAAAGACCTATTCATTTTATTCATATAAACTTTGATCCTTCGAAATAAATCTTATAATTTGTTTTCAGTTTGCTACAATCTAAAAAACTGCACAAGTTTGAAGTAGCTAGTTTGGCAAATTTATGTCCAGAAACACCAGAAGAAGCAAAAGCACTCATTCCATCTCTAGAAGGAAGGTTTGAAGATGAAGAATTGAGGATTTTATTGGATGACATACAAACTAAGCGAAGTATTCAATATTAGGAAGTAAAATTTGAGTAAGTTCCAATGGTGTGTTTATTTTTATTTATCTGGACTCCTGAACTATATTTCTTAATACACAGGAAAATAAGTATAATAAAAAGTAACTATTATTACACAATATATTATTTAATTAAAGACTGATTAATCTTTCTTAATTTCATAGGATATTTATACCTACTAAGTGTATTAATTGAAAACAAATAAAGGATGAAGAACAATGTTTTTTATAATTTGTATTTACAATACAATATAATTGAAAATTATGAATGATATCCATAATTATGTTTGTTATCCCTGGTAAATTTTTTGAACTTGACTTACTATCTATCTATCTATCTCTTCCGTGACGCCGGAGATGCCCAATAATTTCCAATACCAAACTCTCGATTGTGGTAGGTAACAGAGATAGCAAGGATAAAATATGTTGATTTGATCATGACTTTTTTTTGTTAAATCTCAAGATAATGATCAAAATTTATGGAAAATATATTTGACCGACAAAATCTTGTGTTGGATTAAAGGGTCCTCTTCTTTCCAACATGTATTGATAACGAGGTTAGCTACCACAATCGAGACACTATTTCTTATATATCATAATCCCTGTTTTTTAAAAAAATTATTTCTGTTGATATCTAAACCTAAAAAGTCAATTATCTTTGTTGGTAAGAAACTCTTACCTCACTCTTACTCAATTAGTTTTTAATTTTTCTTGCAATCAGTCAATGTTGTTGTGTTGTGGACTGTTCTATATATATGATGTCATAAGCAGCATGACAAACAAGCAACTATTTTTGGCCTGATTTAGAAGTCTGAAGGGATTGGAATGAATAAGTAAAAATACAAATATTAAATCAGTCTGTATATTGGATATGTCTGCAATACAGCAAGATACAATACAATGAAAACAGGTAAAAGTGATAAAATATTGGAAACAAAAATAGTAATTAGAATTTCTTCTCTGAAACAAAACTATTCTTATTATTACTTAAAATCGATACTATTATTATTGATGTTAATCAATGCCTCTAGAAACAAGCCTTTTGTAAAGCATTGTAAGTAAAAAAATTAAATTGTTTTTTTTTTAATAAACCTCAACAATTTGATAACTTAAACTCAACAATCCGTCGATAATTTTCTTAATTACTAATTTTGACGCCTAAACATTATTTAATAACAATATGCTGAACAAAAGGCTTGCCTAATATATAAACTTATATCAATGGGCACTTTTGGTTTAGTTTAAACGTTAGTATTTAATCTAATATAATAGTAATAAAAATTACAAACTTATCAATCACCTAAAAGCAAACTTTAAAATAATAATTAATCTTCTATAAAAGAACTATCAAATCTAAGATTCTAGCAAAGTTATTTTATGGTACATCTCGCACGACTCCTACCCTGAACATACAAAAATATCTTTATGTACTTTTAAAAAATGACAAAATTTCCACATAAAGTTGTTTCCTACGTAGTTGCTACTTTCGCTCATTATAAAATTGTGTAAGTATAACACATTTATGCAGAAATCCTTGACAGTGGTTTTCATTAAATTAAAAATAAGTAAGGGACCATATTTATAGCACACACATTTATTACCAGCTAACTTTTTGGGTCGCCTAAAACTTACTAAACCTTAAAGTAGGTAACGTCATTGGGAAAGATAAATCCTAAATTACAACCTGGACCTGTGACATTATCTAAGTATCGTAAGTATTATGACAGTAAAGCATCATATTTAAGTTCCAAATGTGGGGTATCTATGTATACGTCACGGAAGCGAACAGGAAGCGGTTGCATAAATGAAGCTCGCAATAATTACAGTAAATGTACATTCGATGTAAATGCAACTCATAAGACGATGTGAGAAGGAAGGAAAAACAAAAATCGACCGTCATAACATTAATTGTCGAGGATATTCATATACACGGATTGCTACATTACAGCTAGATATTGCACTTATGAGAAAAATCTACACAAAAATCCGGATTTTAAATACTGGCTCGGTTTTTTTCCACGATTTAATGTTTTTAATCAGCGCTCACTATAGTAAGTTATACCTAATGATTTTGAAACCATGGATATTTTATACCTTTCGATCGATACACGTAATTATTTCTTATTTGTTATTAACGACTGTATTTTGTACATTACAAAATAGCGTCAACTTCGTCGTCTTTTAACGAACTGTCGTCGTATCCTTTAAATAAAAAGTCGAGTTACTGTTTGCTACAAAACGCCGTCTGTCACAAGCCAGTAGTAGCAAGTACATTACACACCTATAATCACTCCACAGCACCTTCGATAAGACTTCACAACTTATGGTTACTGCTCACTTTGTGCCACGCAGCACGCTAACCGCCCTCCCCTCACCGCTCACGCCTCACACGCCCCACACCACTGACACCGATCGCGACATGCCATCAGTAATCAGCACTACCTCATCAGAACCGGAAGTTGCCAAGTGCACTCAATATTCACTTACATATCACATTCATTTGTTTAAAAAATAATTAATAGGTTAATACATACATAATATTTTAATATTATTATTATATACATACATATTATCAGCAACTTGAATTTTAAGATCACAATGTTTACATTTTTAAATTCGGCACATATCATAAGTGTGGCTCTTAATAAAAATTTTGATTGAGCAATTATAGGATTAAAATTACTCTATATTCCAAAGGTGAGCCTTCCAAAATATATATTTGCCGTCGACCTTCACAAATCTTTAAAAAATAATAAAGCAGATCTAACTATGTTTTCAACATTCTACATTATCAGTCTCGATGTTAAAAATGCTTTTGGCCAAAATGAGAGATCCAATTGGCGTGGTCCGTTCTTTCCTATCCGAATGATATAAAAGCAAATACCGTGTCTAAGCCAATATACTCAATACAGATTCTTGACAAACAAGGATCCTCAATTTTTGCTATCATTACATACTTCTAAAGTATAATAGATTACCTAAAGTTTTATGCCTTAATGATGTATTTTATAAATGTACTGAATATTAATAAAAAAAACTCATTCCAATATCAAGCATTTAGTCTATGGTAACAATATGGTGTTTTAAAAGTTTTGTTTTTGCATATACATAATTATGAGACATTGTAAATGAGCAAAGAATATAAGATGATATAATAACTGCTAACATACTATATTTTACAACTACTCTATTACAGTATTTAAACACATACTTAAATAATGATCATACAGATTTTACTTGTCAAGATACCTGTATCAAAGTATAAGTAAAGATTTAAAAAATTCAGTCTATCTTAACCACTTTTCCTTGTCAAATCCAAAAGTTTTAAAGCTATTTTCATTAGAAAACCATTTCAACCTTCTAGCCCTTCTGAAGTTTGGTCCTAGTTCATAATAAAGAAAAAATATACAAAAATAAAGTTGAAATGCATGATACTCTTGATAAAAGATAAAACAAAATTGTATTGAAAAAAGCATATTATGTACAATAAAATTGAGATCAAATTGAACATTCAGTACTATCGGATATATGTATGTTGAATATTTTTGAAATTCTATCCATAATAATTTATTGAACATGCTACAAATTAGCAGTTTTAGCATTAATAAAATTAACCTCACGTAATGCCCAATTTCAATTGACAAGTTACTATTTTAATCTTCAATATTTTGCATTTTAATAAAAAAACTTATAACAAACATTATTGTCACTTCTATTAAAAGAAATGTTGTTGCTATAATATACGAGTTTGAATTTTCCCTTACGTTTTTACACTAATTTCTTATAATTTACTCACTTGTATTAAGAATATGATTATATACATATCATATTATTAATGATTTATATCAAATTAAAGTGTGTTCTTACATAATATTCTCAAAAAAAGTGAATGTGCTTTTTCAACATAACATTCTCTTTACATCAAAACTTTTTATAACATTATATCAAACTACATGTCTAATAACTAGACACTGCAGTTGTGTATGGAGAAAATAGATCATAAAGATTAAACTATCACTCACGGCATAATAAAAAAGGGTGTTGCTATAATTGAGTATAAACCCCAATTAGACATTTGGTCATTGCAACCTTTAACAATATTTATCAGCAATGTAATAGCGACTTATTCAAGCGCATCCATGGTATAATATATGAGAAACAAAACAACATGTCTTTAGAAAACTGGCTAGAAGTATGAAGTGTACTTTCAAAGATCGACATTCAGTTGAAATTTTGTGGGAACTGACCTGACTAAGGATTATTCTTAATTTGTGTATTCCCTGTAGTTCCCATTGGGAAGTGTTGAGTCATTGCGGGGTATTTGGGGGCGAGGGCTGCGAGGGCTGCGCGGGCTGCAGCGGCTGGAACGCGGAGCCGAGAGACGGCCGCAGGGTGAACCCGGGAGCAGACGGCTTCATCACCGACACAGCTTCTGTGTACGATCCCTCGCCAGCTTTCAGGTTCACCTGAAATGTTTTTTGACACATTTAACACAATAAAAATATAAATGCAAACATAGAGCTAGAACATTACAATACTTTCAATGGCTGTTTTAAGCTTAAACTATGTGGCAAAAATCTATGTGTCCCGGTGTCTACAGGTACAGGTACTACAGGTGCTCGCGGGCGGCGTTGATCACATTTTCATCTGGTGACAAGCCGGTGTTGTTGTAAATTGTACCTATAATTATGTTTTGTGTACTTTTAAAAATTTTTGCTTACATTTTATTTTCGGGCCACCTGAATGAAATCACTTCCAACTGATAAAGGATCACTTTACAACTAAATTTAATTTGTATTTTTAGTAATAAGGATGTAGTAATAATAATTTAACATAGGGTTAAATAACCTACTTTTTCACAACCATCTGGAGGTTCGCGAGCTAGGAATCTATTGATTTGAGGTGATGTTCCAAGTTTGGAACCATCAAGATCTGGCGATGAACAAACACTTCCACCTGTAAATAATAATAGATTATGAAAATGCTTAAAACTGTCAATTTGAATAATAGCAATTACTATTGTCTAGTTGTTTCTTTACATTATCTAAAAAATAAAATAATGCCTACATAATCTTATCTTCGTTGTGCTAAGTAAATAAGCTTGCATGTAACAAAAATAATTTAAAAAAATGTCCTCTAGAATCATGCTCCATGTCAGTGTGTGTAGTGCGTTAATGTATAGGAATAGCAAAAGGATTCCTATGGTTGATTCTACAATTGTATGGACACACAATGCGACAATTTTACGGTTCGAAAAGCAAACATTTAACAAGCATTATTTTTGCATCTCTTAGTGATCTATAAAAAATAAAACGTTATTTAGGTAATCAGATATGACATTCTTCATAGAAGTGAAAAAAGTGAAATTGTCACAAAATGGCTCCAAATTGAAACAAAGTTTAAAGACCTGCGGCAAGAAGCTCGGCAGAGCCAGCGCTCGACAGTGACCCTCGGGACGGTGGATCTACATGAATGTAGATTTATATTGAAACAAGTATAGCCTAATGTTGAATGTGTATAAAATACTGGACTTCTCAAGTATTTATTATTAATTCAGTAGTGTAAAAGGTTGTCAATAGAAATTTTTATAATATCTAAGTCATATAATTTATTTTTTAGCTCACTCAATATCTAGAATTGTTGTATTACAATCATAAATGTATTATATTTTTCAGCATGTCTTTTATGATATTTAATGTTATCTAATATGATTAAGTGGGTGCTTTAACCAATGACTATACCTGAAGAATGTGCTGTGTGACAAAGATCATGAGGAGTTTGTGTGTTGACAGACCGCCGCAAGAGTTCAGCAAGTGGGGCTCTATGGCCCTCAGGGGTAACCTAAAAAATAAAGAAAACAATATAAAAATATTTTATGTTATCATGTTCATTAAAATATACATAATATGCTGTATTGGCTATTTGTAATTTCATTAAAATATACATAACAGGCTGTATTGGCTATTTGTAATTTAGTAACAGTAAAGCCTCCTACTAGTGCATACAAGTATTAGTGCACAGTACTCACATATGACATAGCACAATGAATATGCAGTATACACCCTTTACATATTATGGGAAATAGTGTTCACAATTTGTACTATGGTTTAGGCATTACAGCATATTTTTGCATGTACCTTATCTCGTAACCGATCCAGATATGGTGTCTGTGTGCCACTAGCTGGGCACAATACAAGTTTCTCAATTTCTTGATTTAGACCTTCTACAGAAGATCTTGCTGCCCTTAGTGGAACACCACTACCTCCAAAACGAGACCCTGAAATGAAATGAATAGTTATAGTTATGGCTATACAAAAATGTGTTACATTAAGCAGCCAAACAACATTCTTCATAGACTTACGAGACAATTAAAAATTTCAAACTAAAATATCATCTCTTATTTCATTATGTGTTTTAATGTATTTTCTACCACACTTGCAATACCATACTCATGTCAGTCAAGGCACAGTTCAATATAATGATGAGGATTTAAACATTGTTAAAGTGTGAGCAAAATCATGACATAAATATAAATTATACTCAATACTTTATTTAACTAACATTATACAATTGATCAAAAAATAACTCACAAAGTCCAGGACTCATCGAATGTGATGAATAGTCTCCGGATCCAGTTGGTTTATGAGGCCTTTGTAAACGGCTGCGTAGGAAGCGATCCAGCTTATCATCATCAGATCCTCTTGAAGATCTACCAGATATGCCACCTCCCTCATCCGTCTGTAATTTTTTTCGAAAATTAACACTTGCAATGGAACTGAACAATATAGTGTAGTGTACTTTAAAAATGTCTTGTTTCATATAAATTTACTGTAGTGTTGCAGCTGTAATTGCAAATAAAAAAAAACTTTGAATAAATATCACAAGCTTTTGCAATTTTTTCTAGCATTAATAGTACATAATAACTACATACTGTCATTAATACTAAAAAATCATATTTAATTGAAAATAATATTTATTATCTTTATTAAGCATATTTAAATAAATACAAAACACAGCACACATCTTTCCTCTTTACAAATGACTCAGATTCTATGGCTGATTTTGTACTTTTCTTTACGTCTGCCTTTCAGAATATATTAGTTGTTTCCTATAATATTATGTTTAATAAAATATAACAATAGTTAATGACAGTATAATAAATTTTGAATATAAAAATGCTTACTTGGGTAGACTTGTCCACCTGTAGTTGTCCAGCATGGAGGTAATAGTCCCTTGAAGATTGTCCTTTTTGGTACAAAGTATCTAATGAAGCTGTGCGCCTTATAACACTGGATCCAAATCGGCCTTTTCCTTAAATTATCAGTTTTTTTTTCAACAGGTTTGTTTTAACAGTTAAAAACCATGTGGTCAAATGAAATTCCAGTTAAAAAAATGGTATCATAACATAAAAATTCATAATGAAAAATATAATCAAAATTACCTTTGAAGATGTCCATAATGACTTACAACAATATTTATGACGATTCTTATAAATTTAAAGTAAAGATAAAAGTCTGATGTGGCAGTGAAAAAAGCACATTGCTCTGTCCATACTGTGACAAGTAGAAGTCAAATCAAAGAATAATGAGGGTAGATTTACCTTTGTAATTGACAGCACCCGGGCTTCTTTGGCCGGAAAGAGCGTGGTCGGGGGAAATCCGCCGCCAGACGTTGGTTGGTGACAGAGTGGGGCTGTTGCCAGCGTTCTTTTTGAAACCTCCACCCTGCTTCATAATCGAAGACACAGGTAAAGTTGCTCTCATTGGACCCTGCTTGCCCACAGGGCAATCGGTTTGTTTTCTTACTCGACCCGACATATTCACTTCTGATTCACTGTTTTAAATAATCTAGTATCGCATCAAATATAACATCTAAACGAAGCTAGCACTTCAATGTCAAACAAAATAATAGAAAACGCCGACGCCGCACGGCTTCTTTGTAAGAGAACTTGTTAGGCCGTGTTCACGACTGTGTTATGTGCTATTGTAACTGTTTACTTTAGTGTGTATATAAAAGTAGAAGATTTCAAAATTATAAATAAACAAAAAGTTAACGCAATTAATCTTCATCTAGCACATAATGTATTAAACAGAAATTAAATCAAACAAGTCACATTTTTTTTCTGCACTACAATGGATGAATGAATAAACTTGACAGATGACAAGAGACGTCGCGCCATTCTTTATCTTTTTATTTCATTGAATTTAAGATAGGTTACTAGTTTTCGCGATTAAATAATAACAAATACAAAGATTTATTGTAAATTGGTATGAAACGAAAACAAGTTTAATCTACTCGTTGGCATTGCAATTAACAGCTGATTACTCCGCCATGACAGGTTGTCTGTGGCTCTAGGCTGTGGGTAAAGTGAATGTAGAGTTGCCATAAAACAAGTTGGTATTGTTTTCATAGATCATATTTTATCGTGCTGCATTCACAAATTAAATTTTTAGTTTCTATCGATAGGTATAATGTTATAAAATAAAAAAAATATACGGTTAACATATTAAACTTATGAATCAAAGCAGACAAAGAAAAAAATATTCTTGAGCTTGTTTTGTATTAGTGTGTATTAGAGTCCAATGCCCATAAGGCACAATAGCATAACTTCTTAAGAATCTAGTCTCTAGGTCGTAACGTAGACTCTAGAACGTGACTCTTATAGTGTAGGCCATTATCATAATATCATGTAAGAATTTAATATTTTATTTTAAACTAGCTGTTACTAGCGACTCCATTCCCGTTTACAACTTTGACCCACCCTTATAACCTTTTTCCAGTTAAAAATTCTCCTGTTTTATCTCTATGAAATTTAGTACATCTCTGAGACCATCTGTGTACTAAATTTCATAACAATCGGTTCAGCGGTTTGGCAGTGAAAGCGTAAAATTATAAAGTTTCAACCCCTCGCACCTTTTGGGGGTTGATTTAATAAAAAAAGTATCCTATGTCCTTCCCCAGGCTCTAGACCATATGTGTGCTAAATTTCGTTCAAATCGGTACAGTAGTTGTAGCGTGATGAAAGGACAGACAGACAGACTTTTACTTTCGCATTTATAATATTAGTATGTATTTCTTTTTCATTTGTCTCACATTTTTTATTCAAACTGAACTCTGAAAATTAATCTTTTTATTTGGTTATAGCATTGATTAAAAAATGGATATTTGAACAGTTGAAAAAAACATTTTTGATTTTTTATTATTTGTAGATGTCTTTAATTATCACAAATTACAGTATTCCCAATCAATAAACACAATGTACCTGCTGTGCAAAACAAAACATACGTCATAGCGTAATACCTACGTCTTGGCGGCTGGCGCGTACATTAAAAATAAAGAATCGCGTCCCTACTTATACATTTGGACTTATGCACGTATAACGTGCGAACCTGATAACGAAATGAAATAGTGAATAATATTTTAATTATTTAGTGTATCAGACCCTTGGTATCGTATACAATTATTTATATGTGATGCTATTGAAAGACTTGTTGAATCTTTTAAGAACATAATATATTTTACTGGTATGTTATTGAAATTTAAAATTTATAGTAGTCAGTAAACTCTGATTGGATTTTGTAAAAACAGACAAATAGGCAAATAAACATCATACAAACACTTAAAAAGCCTTTATATACTTATTACTTATAAGTAATTTATACATTAACTGTACTTTAAGGCAATACATTAGTATTGCTTGTTACAGGAATTTTTTACAAAAAGTATTGGACTGCAGACTGCAGATGACGTATGTCTTATCACGAGCCTCCATAGTTTAGAAGCTCTACTCCGAACTTAATCTAAGTCTTTTTGAGTGAATTCATTGTTTGAGTTAAAATATAAATAAAAACTTTTTATTTAAAATTCGACAAGAATACGATAAATTGATGTTCGATCCCATTTTTTATTACAGTAGCTTAAGTTCCAACTCGGTAAGCGGTATCAAAATTGTTCGATATCGATGACGATTGAATTCCGAGTAGAGCTCTAGCACATATCACATTGGACGAAGCCAATGAGACCTATAGAATTATAATAGTTGACAGGATGAGGATACTTCGTATGGGAGAGGGCTTCGGGTGGTAAGACGAAAAATGTCCACCTTTGGACCAAGCCAATGGAATATGTTTGGTAGTCTTTACTATTCGTGATAAGAGTAGAAACCGAGCGGATTATTCGGCTGGAGTCCGACCCCAGAGACTAAGTTTGTATCCATTTCACCGTGCTATAAACAAAACTCTATATTTGGTCTAAAGAGAAATCTAACATGCCAATGAAATAAGATATAAATTTAGCCGAAACTGCACGTATATAAGTTTGAACGCAAATATACAATAACAAAACATAAAATAATATAATCACATAAAATATAAATAATTTGGAACATAAGTTATATAATAATTTATACCGATATAATCTATACCTACTTACTATAACGGTGAAAATTTGAAGTATAAAATAAATTTGACAAAAAATCGACGTTTAGAATCGAAATAAAATATGTTTGTTCGCAGTTTTCGAAACATTTTCTAAGACGCTTGATTTTAGTACATATCTTTATTATTATGTTTTAATGACGATTGTTTAAATTGCTATTATATAACATTTTTTCTCAAATACGCCATATCGCAACAGTAATTGATGCTAGCTTTCCTTGCCATAAAGTTATTTCACAACATACATTTAATGAGGAACAAAAAAGGTTTGATTTAAGTCTTTCGTAAATATTTTGAAGTTATGCAGTATACTAAACAGTGTAAGTAGACGGTCCATAATTTTTATTTAATAAATAAACCATACCACGAGTATTTGCAACAAAAAATTGTAACTGCAATAAAAAATTACATATTGTGTCTTTGTGTCCGCAAATATTTAGAACCGTCAGCTTCAAACCCTTTTTTAATGTACCCTTTTTCATCTTAGTGAAATATCTGAACAGTTTATATTTAAAATGCTTTAATCCTAGCTATCCTAAATACAAAGTTAAGAAAAATACCTACGTCCAATTGAATGGAACGCTTTAGGAATTACTGTTAGAACTCTGAGTAATTTTCTCTTTCTGCTCGGCGATCCAGGCGTGTATCCTCTGCTTTAGTTCTGTGTTCGATTTCACTTGATCCATAGATAACGGAGATCGATTAAATGGATCCGATTGGTCGCTAAGAAGGTGCCTGAAAATAAATTGTTTATTTTTAACTTTCTTAGTATTTCAATAAATGCAGAAAATTTCTTTAACCAAAGGCATTTAGTACAAAATATAGTTTGGATATAATTGTTTAGATGTCCCGATCCCATATGATTATGTGACTTCCCGACCTTAAAAAAGGGTACCTTTCCCTAAAAGGCTGGCAACACACTCGTGACACAACGGTGATTATGGGCGGCGCTGATCGCGCGCGAACTATCGCTAAATTACTCAGGTGACGCGTCTGCTCGTTTTTCTATAAGAGAGGGTCTCCTATAAAAAAAGGCTTGATGCATTTTCACATAGGAAGTATTGTATAAAAATTTATAATAAACCTTGCGATGGTAGTCCTGTCGACTGTAGTACGCGAGCTGGGTAGTACAACCGGATCCAGCATTAGGGTACTCATGATGGGGTCTAGGAATTCTTCTGGAGCGTTCGCGAGAATCTCCTCATCTCGCTGGCGTTGTACGGCTATAGTGCCGACGCGCGATGCTACTTCTTGTAGCGATGTGATGAGGCCACCTCCGCCAATACGCACTGGGGAAAGTCAAGTTTACGTAAATGTAGTTTAATGTACTCAAAAATATTAGGACAGCATACATTTTTATATGGTTGTCAACCAAAAAAATTTTACCTTTCATGGATTAATTGAATATAAATTAGATAGAAGATATGTTAATTATAAAGATGACCGACGCAGGCTTTTTAGTCAATAGCCAATTCTTTAGAGTTAATGAATTTTGAACTAATAATGAATTTTTACTCAACAGAAATGGCTATTAAAATTCGCTTGAAACGGAAAATACGATGTATATTTTTAACCATTTTTGAAATATACATATTTGAATTTTAGTTTAGAAATATTGGTGATATTATCTACCTAATACAGCTTCAGCCAGGGTAAACAGCTGCGGCGAATACGATCGCCCGTCGTCGGAGACCGCGGCGCAGAAGCGCTCGTTAGTTCCCAGCTCCACGTACATGCGGCAGATGTCCAGCACCGTGCTTGCTGGCTCGAACTCATACTCCTTCATGTCTTTAACCTGTTTTCAGATTATATTCCTTTACTTCTTTTTAATTGCCTGTCATAGACGTTTTGATGAAAATATATAACAATAAAATTATAATAAAGATAAAGAATCCGATATTGTGAATTTAAAGTTAAAAAAATATATAGCGCAAAGACATGAATAGACCTATTTAAGAAGTTTAAGAGTCAACTAACCTTAAAATTCTTCTTATTAGGTCCAACGAGATGCAGCAAGAAATAGTTCAGCATAGATGCGATTCGTTCAACGAGTGTGGGGTGACAGAACACGTACGGCGCGTGCGCAGTGAGGCGGACGAGGGTGCGAATCGTGTCCCTCCCCAATATGTTATCGAATCGAGCTAACATCCCAATGTGGGAAAGATTCGAGAGATTTTGTTCCCGTTCTTGAGCTGGCAAGGTCGCCCAGGCGCCGGATTCTCTGTAAAATTATTACAAATTGTGTATGACAGTGCAGATTTAATTATTTTATAGTATGAAATGTTATTATAGGTCGGTTTTAAAAGTGTGTTTAGTTACAGCAATTTAAAGAGATTTACTTATAATGTGACTGTTGGATTTTTTTCATATAAACAAATATTACAATAAGATAATTAAGATGGTAACTATATTCAAAAAAATAAACACATACTGCGCAGTCTGAAGAGTTCGTATCTGCGCCATATTTCCTAGCGCCTCATCGAGCAAGAAGATGGCATCATTCATTAACAAGTTAACAAATCGTAAAAATATCGGTGGGTGAACAGCTTCCATGTTCGCTTCGGCCTCCTTTGCTAAGCGCCTGAAATAGAAAACAAAAGAAATAAACATATATACTCATCCATAAAATTCAAAGTAGAAGGCAATTAAATAATTAAAACTCACGTAAATGCATCCTTATGTTCTTGCATGCCCCACAAAAATTCCATAACAAGGTACATGGGCCTGCGGTAGTTAAACTTTTGTTCAAATTGAACGCTTTGCCCTGTCATTTCGATCCCCACAAATACGTCTAGAAGACATGGCACCAGCTAAAAATTAATTAAAATTTGAGAAACAATATTTAAAACATACAATTTTTTTATGAATAGGTTTTTATGGGATATTAGGAATGAATGTTAAATTAATTATATTTACTATGTGATGTCTTCAAGGAAATCACAGGAAAGCGACTTAATAACGATTTTATTATATTACTAGCTGTGCCCGCGACATCGCCCGCGTAGAAAAGTGACTGTGGGCAGCATTTTTGACAATGCCTAACCCGCGCCAACATTTCAGCAAGTTCAACGTGATTATTTAAATTGCCATAACTTTTTATTTATCAACCGATTGACATGAATGAAACATTAAATGTTAAGCGAATCTTACCAAAATCATTCATTCAATCATTGAAAACCCCATCTAGATAGGATAGGCCGTTTCTGAGATTAGCGTTCACAAACAAACAGACAAAAATTCCAAAAATCATTGTTTTGGATTCTATTGCGTATAATGGTCTCCTATAATATTCTTTCTCATATAACTTCCATGTACAGACAGCGACTAGTTACGTTTTTATTATATGTATTGACGATTACACGATTCAAACATTGACGTACCTGTAACCGATGTGGGTGCTCTTTGAACAATTGTTCTCTGTAGAAGGACGCAATGTTGCTAAGTGGTTGTTGCTCATCTGGGTGATTTGGCAACATGGCCTCAAGGCATTCTGCTAAACGTGCCCTGTTTTAAGAAATTTATTGTTAGAGCAATATTTTTTTGTTGCATAAGAATATTTTTTATTTATTTTTATTTTGCTTATTCTTATTAATGCTCCTTAAAGGTACATTTTTTTTTTTTT
>JADANM010006310.1:4458396-4477881 GCA_026213755.1 Eurema hecabe | reverse complement strand
TTTTTTTTTTTTTATGAGCCATTTTCTTGCAATCTGCCTTAATAGTGATAGGCTTTTAGCTAGAGGTTATGTAGGTGATTATAAGCATGTATGGTATTAGCCCAGTGGTTAATCCATTTCGTCGTTCTAACACATTAGCTATATCAGTTCTTGAGGACCATTTCTTTTTAATCTTTTGAACGTGATGGTCTTATCCATCAGGTTGCAGGCTAGTGCGTTTGGATGATTATGGAGTCGTTTGGCGTACGTTTTTAGTCTGTCCATTATGTACTGTTTAACCATAGGCATGTTTAGATCACTATGGAGCTGTTTGTTGGTGATATACCAAGGTGCGTCAGTTATCATACGCAGCATTTTGGATTGGAAGCGTTGGAGGATTTCCAAGTTAGAATTTGAAGCTGTTCCCCACAGCTCAACTCCGTATGACCAGACAAATGCATCTTAATGCATTTGTACAGGAGAAGTTTATTGTCCAACGACAATTTTGATTTTCGTGACATAAGCCAGTAAATTTTTCTAAGTTGCATTCCTAGAGCTTTTCTCTTATTAAAGATATGTTTCCTCCAAGTCATTCTTCTGTCCAAGGTAATACCTAAGTACCGCACATCTTCGCACTGAGGTATTTTTATACCATTCAACTCAACTGGTGGGCACGAGTCGTGTCGGAGCGTGAAGGTCACGTGTGTGGATTTGGCTTCGTTCGCCTTAATGCGCCAGTCACGTAGCCATTGTGATATGTTATTAAGGCTTTGCTGAAGTATATAGGACGCAGTTCGCGGATTTACGTGTGTGCTTAATACTGCTGTGTCGTCAGCGAAGGTGCCCACCAATACGTTTGTTGATAGGGGTAAATCATGTGTATATAAGAGATATAGCACTGGGCCCATTACACTTCCCTGGGGGACACCTGCGTTGATATCACGTATTTTTGTTCTTTCGTTTCCTACCTTGACATAAAAGTGACGTCGTGTAAGGTATGATTTCAACAGTAGATGATAGTTCTCCGGTAGTATTTTTTGTATTTTGTACAATAGGCCCTCATGCCATACTCGGTCAAAGGCTTGCGAGATATCCAGGAATGCTGCAGAGCAGTATTGTTTTTGATCGTAGGCACCGTTAATCTTGTTGATTAGGCGATGAACTTGTTCGATAGTGCCATGACCTGCTCGAAACCCAAACTGATGAGATGGAATTAATTGTAGTTCATCAATAACAGGTGATAGTCTTTTCATGATGAGAGTTTCGAGCACTTTAGAAGAAATGGGTAAAAGGCTTATGGGACGGTAGGAACTGACTTTATCTGGTTCTTTCCCAGGCTTGAGGATCATGATTATTTCAGCGGTCTTCCATTGTTCAGGTATAAACTCACGTCGCAAGATGGCATTGAATATTTGAGTTAGAAAAATTAATCCGACAACGGGTAGCTCTTTCAAGATCTTTGCTGTGATTAAATCGTAGCCGGGAGCCTTTTTAGAGTCGAGTTTGCGAATTGCTTGGTGAACTTCTCTTGGGGAAAAAGGTTTCAATGGAGGTGATAGCTGATGCGTACGATTTATACTCTCTTTGACTTCATCAATTATAGTCGACCCCGACTCAGGATTTGGTGTAAAAACCTTACGCAAGTGATCCGCAAATAGTTCAGCTTTTTCAGTGTCATTCTTTGCCCAAGTTCCATCTTCTTTACGTAGAGGCGATTGGAATGTGATAGGTTTCTTGATCGATTTTAAAACTTTCCATAACGAGTAGTCTGTAGCTTGTGTAGGATCTAGGTTTTGTAAAAAAGTTTCTAGGTCATGATTTCTAATTTTATCTAACAGTTTTTTTAGTTTTTTAGCTAGTTTATTATACTTAGTTTTGTCATCAGGGCATCTGGTCTCTTGCCACTTCTTCCTAGCCCGCCTCTTTGATGTTAACAGGTCTGTTACAATCTGTGGGTAAGTTGGAACGTAGTCATTTCGGTCAGTCATTTTAGGAGTATTGTCCCAGGCGGCTTTCTGGATACATTTGTTGAATGTTTCTACCGCATTGATAATATCGTCATCGGACTTCAATGAGATGTAAGTAGTCATAGTGTCCATGATTTGATGTCTAAATTCGATCCAATTGGTTTTTTTACTGTGGAGTTTACATGGTCTTATTACTTTGACAGGTTCATTATGTAGTTCGGCTATGATTGCAGAGTGATCTGAAGTTAAATCGAGGCTAGATTTACAGCATAGAGACGATGTTGGGATACCATTTGTGACCAGGAAGTCCACTAAGTCTGGTTTCTTATTGGCATCGCTGGGCCAGTAGGAAGGTTCGCCTGTTGATAGAACTTTAAGGTTTTGATGCTGGATTGTTTTAGATAACTCGCGGCCCTTGGGAGTTATGATTCTCGATCCCCAGTCAGTGTGTTTTGCATTGTAATCACCCCCAGCGATGAATTTATTGCCAAGCGTTTTGAAGAACGATGTGTAGTGCTCGAGTTTGAGGTTGTGTTTAGGAGGCATATAGACAGCGGATATTGTCAGTGGTCCCTTTGCGGATTCTATAGTGATGCATGTGGCTTGAATTTCATTCTTACAATAGGGGGTCGTGACAAAGTGCTTCATATTTTCTTTGATCAGTAGGGCTGAACCTGCATGAGCTGTACCATCAGGATGGTTTGTTTTGTAAATTATGTATTTTGGCACTTTGAAGAAGCTTTTGGCGGTAAAGTGGGTCTCGGATATAAGCATTATGTCAATATTGTGTGTGTATAGAAACATTTTTACTTCAAGTGTATGATTTGACAGCCCATTGGCATTCCAAATAGCTATTTTTAATGACCTGAATGTAAATGCATTTTTGACATGATGTTCATTAGTAGGTTTGTCATGGAGGTCATTTGGTGCATAATTTCTTTGAACATGGTCATGATTTGTTTAAAGTCATCTGAATTGATATTGGGTGTGTATAGGTGTTCTTCTAATATTGGAGAGCTGTCTTTCTGCTTATTCAAGTTTTTTTCAGAGTATTGTGTATTATTACTTGTTGCTTCAGCATATGTTTTGCTGGATTGTTGGGGTTGATTTGATGTGGTCTGGCTTTTTGGTTTGCTATCATAGATTTTGGTAGCTTTGTGAAGAAGTTGTGGGTATCTTTGTTGATGGAGTTCTTTAAAGACTACACAACCTTTGTAGTTTGCAGGGTGGTTACCGTTACATAAGGCGCATTTTACATCGCTAGATCTTTCTTTGCGTGGACAGTCATATGAAGTGTGATAGCCAGCACATTTAATACACCTTGGCTTACGGCGACAATACTTTTTTGTGTGACCATAGTCTTGGCAATTGGAACACTGAGGATATATTTTTTATATAATAAGAATATTTTTTATTTATTTTTATTTTGCTTATTCTTATTAATGCTCCTTAAAGGTACATTTAGAAAGAGTTTTGACAGTAAAAGTTAATAGTAACAATATCAATAATCTATAGGTACTATTATAGAAAGAGGAAACATTTGATTGTTTGTTTTAATTAAATAATTGTTACAATAGTTTTCAAAACGGAGAGATTCCTATAAAATTCTGAACAGATATACTTTTGAGCTCGGTGATTAACAAAGGTTAGGTTATACTTTATAAGTTTTATTTACCTTAAATGTGGGTTATAAGTTCTCGAGGAGTCGCCCATGAAAGCCAGTACAAGCGTCAGTGCGGGCTGTAATAGACCGGCCATGTCTGCCTCTTTAGTTATCGCCCCCACAGTGCGACGAGCCATTGTTATTAGAACCACTATATTCTCTAACACGAATTCTGGAATGCATCTAGAAAGTAAACAAATAGATTTATTGGTTTTATATTTAACAGGTTTCGACTTTCGATTGTAATAATATAATAAGAATTTGGATTAAAGAAATTACTGGTTATTTAATTATTGCGAAACTATCGATGTATTTTAATATTCATTTAAATCGAAGAATATAGGGCACTACGATCGAAACATACATAGACTATCGAAAGTCATTAATTTTCTTAATTTGCTTAGGCCTATATTGGTAAAAATATTTGACATAGAATATATGTATAAACTTGTCGAATTGAAAAAAAAAACATATTAGTAATAAAACCTTAAAGTATCAGGTGGCGGTGTAGTTATCGGCATGTTGACAGGCAGTACACTAGTGGGTGCATAGCACGACTGATTCTCAGCATTCTCGCGTATAGCAACTTGCACTAGCCAAGTGCATGTAGTTGCTTGTAAGCGATGTAAATTGGTTAACATATCGTTTTCTAGCAGAGCACAGCGAAGACTGACAAACCTGGAAAAATAAAATAAAAATATGACTGTTAATTTTAGAAATCAACTGTTTTTACATTTTTTTAAGTGAATTAAATATTTCTAGCTTTTAAAATATTAGACAGGTTTGTCACAATCTATTATAATAATTTACTGTAGTATCCTCAGGACTGAGGGTTGTGGTTATCATTGAAATCCCATTTAGTGGACACCACTATTTGCTTGTGTTGCTGTGTGTATGAATAGTGTATGAAGGCGATAGCTATTCGTGTCATCGAGTAAGAAAGTGCTGTTATCACTTACATTTATACAGTTTTGGCTTTAATTACGGAAGACCGATTATTAAGGGACTATCAGTGTATGTGTTATACGTCTATGTGTGTAGATATAAATTCAGCTATACTTGATCATAAGGTGTTGCGTGCGCTGTCGCATGGGCTCCACGAGGTGGTGCGCGCTCGCCGCCACGTCGGCCAGAGCGCGCTGCGCTCGACCTATGTCCTGGCCGCAACGGTATAGCTTCTCGGCACATACACGGACACCTATCACCAGAGTATCAATATACTTATTTTTTTACCAACAAAATATATATTTTGACCAACAAATAATTACAGGATATAAAAAAAGGTGACCTTATTGCTAAATAGCACTCTCTGCCAAGCAACCTGAGAGGTACGGAAAATGAAAAAAAATATATTGAAAAACTTTCGTTGCGAATTTTTTTAGCAATATTCGTTAAAGAAGAAAATACTTTTTTTAAAGCGTGGCTAGTAAAACATTTAAGTTTATTGATACATATTTTAAAACGGCAAATAAATCTATTCACCAAACTTCAAATATGATATTTGGGGTAAAAAGTCTATAGTGTGGACTGTGCAGGTATTAATATATTTTAAATTAATTATTATTTTTTACATACCTAAGTCAATACATTTCTGTGTCATAAAGAAGCATTCAGTGACAAAATTGTAAGTGTTCGCTGTGGGCCGTTTCGCTGTTTGTCCATCTTCAATTTCACGAGCTGGTAATAAACATGTCTCGCTATGGAGACAGTCCAAGTGAACAGATTTTTCTTCACATTCTTCTGGCTTAATTTGATTAACACAAAAAATCAATTAATATGCACTTTTGCTATATAAAATACTAGCCACACTTGCGGTTTAACCTTTATGTTTGTATAATATTCATAAATCTTTGTCTTGAATCACTCTATCTCATACAAAAACCGCATGAACACAGTTAAATAGTGATAAAGATTTTAGCAAAGAGACAAAAGACAGAATAAATAGACTTTGTTTTATACTTTGTGATGTTTTGCATCATCGAGTCATATGAATATTTCGTGTGTATAATTTTGTCCACTTACAAGTACTGCTCCATATGTGGGATCTATTTTTAGTGATTTAGGATCATCAGCAGTAGCACAGAATGGCTGGCACAACTGTAGTAGAACTGCTCCCAAATTTAGCATAAAGCCATCAGAAACACATTGTAAAGAAGCTGCACTTATATCACCTGCCTGGAATATACATATATTTATTAAAATGTTAATATTATTCAACATCCTAATAGTTGCAAGTTGTATTATATAGGTAATATTAAAATTAGTAACATAATAAATAAATTAGTACCTTCAATCATTTCATTTGAATTGTAAATGACAGAAAAAATACTAAGAAGACCTTACCTGCACATTCCAAAGCTTCCCTCTGGCTACATTTGCCTTCAAGCATTTACCAATCCACCTTAATAGACGATTTTTGACATGTGGTCCACCTTTTAGTAGTGTCAAAAATATTTTGTGCATATTGTTGATAAGATGTGATGTTGCATTCCAAATTGATGATTCTGTCATTGATATTGAAGACTAAAAAAATTAAACACAGATAAATTTGTGTAAATGATAAATGAACGGGTAAAAACGTATTAAAGAAGGCTTTATAAGTATATAATTAAAAAGTAATTTACTTACTTGGTCCATTGGATTATCAAAAAATTCATGAGGAGCTGTTGCTGTTCTCGGAAGAGCAGACAAGGATAACAATGCACCAATAACAGAATCTTGGTAATGTCTCCCCATCAATTCATTTTTTGGTTCACAAGCTTCTAGCAGTATTGGAGCTAAATGTGGATTACCTTAAATAGAAAACATTTTTTGTATTTATTGTTTATGCTAGGACAAAGAACAATAGTGTTGAAATATATTTTTCACAGCTTATACTAAGCACATATTGGTCCTAAAATAAAAAGAGAAATATAAATGTAATTACAGGTGGAATTTTGGTTATTATGATTTTTATAATGATGGTAGATATAATAAGGAGTGCTTCGGAGTAACTAACTATTATGAAAGTAGGACCTAGTTCTGCGCAGTTAAGATAGGGGTACAGGTATTATTAAAAAAAATATATATTATTTACTTACTTGCAAAAATGTGTATAGATGGCAAGATATAAATAGGTAAATTTATGACATTTGATTTATTAATATCCGTATGAATTTTCTTGAGTACAGGTATCATAGCATCTTTAAGTTGATTTTGTGAATCAGGATCTCCTGTAATTAAAAGATATAGTTTCTTTACTAAATTTGTAAGTATAGGAGTATTTATAGTAAATTTAAACTAAGATAAGTACCATCAGACATAAAAGCCTTTACTAGATCTACAAAAAAAGTATGACTTTGGGGATCCACATGTTGTAAAAGTTCAATGAGTTGACTTGAAAAGTCTTGGTCTTCAAATAAAGCTGGCTGTTTAAGTGCAGTAACTGCATTCCTAAATATGAGCTCTTTCATCTTTAATAGTCCATTTTTAACATGAACATCATTTATGTAGTCATAACTTTGAAGATTTTGCATAGCACTGAAAAGGTATGGAAACACTTGTTTTTGTATAACATGTTCCTTGTACATTTTACTCGATTTTGGTATCACAGTTTTTTCAATGTCTTGTAGTAACAATCGCTCAAAAAGAGCTTGTTCTAGTGTCTCTAAATCAATATATACACGAGGATTCATAAGTAAGGCTAGTTCGTCTAGATAGACAAGTTGCCTGTCGGATTTTTCATCAGCAGCATTAGCATTGATGGTAAAGTGGAAAACATTTTCGACAATGTTATTAATATTTTGAATTAGTTCTTCTTCTGTACTTTCCTTTGTTGTAATTTCTACAGGCACGGATGCCGAGGTAAAATCCATATCACTGCTGGTTTCTTGCGCTCCTACTAAGCCAGCAAAAGGGTTGTTTGGTTCAGACATTGTTTATACAAAACAACAACTAACCCAGCTCAATAATGAATTAAATAATAGCTAAATAATTACAGTCATATTCTTGAGCATTTAGCCATACTTTTCAGTTTAGTGTCTCTAAAAAATTCTAGGATAATTTAATGATTTATTTATCTTCACAATAAGATTAGGAAGTCAACACTAAATCTGCTGACTGTAATTCATTAATCATTATCGCAACATGATAGTAATTTTGACATTGACACTAGAAAAAATTTAATATTATAAAATAATAATAAACATACATATTATATGACTTTAGATAAACTTAATAATACAATGAGAGTTTAATTAATATTTTTATTGGCATAATAAGAACGTTTTATATTTTAATATTTCATTTCTATAAATTACCTTTATTTGATTTAGCAATATTTTATTGTCTTTGGGTCTGTATCATTTTGATTACTTCTAAAATGATTATGTACAAAAATGTTTACTAAACTTACTTTTTTATTTATATATTATAAATAAATAAAAAAACATTTTACTATAAAATAAAAAATGGAAATCAATGTTTATTTAATGTGTTACATTCATTATCAATTGCTAGTTTTTTGTATTACCTGTATGTTGGTATTGCCTACAAAACATTAGCGCCATCAGTACATTTGTGTTTAAAAACGGAACTAAATGAATACCGATTTAGCTTTTGTTTCGCTGCAGTCGACGCCCGAACCTGAAATTGAAATCATTATTGCGTTGTCGATTTGTTTCGTCTTTATGCAGCAATGCTATGAAAGAATATCTTTTTTACATGGCGTATAGTAGTCGCACATAGTGATTGTTCATTAATGTAAGATTGGTAACACTTAATTATATTTACTTGCTAGGTCAATTCTACGAAATATGCGTGTCCTTTAATGTTTTATCATACATAGTGCTTTACATAACTATTATACATATTTTATAAAAATTTGAAATGTGCAATATTCTTTACACATTTAACTTATAATTAACTATAACTAATAGCAAAATTTTAGTTCTTATTAATTGTACATAAACAAAATGGCGGTCTCCATTATCGCCTTCAGCAACAGCATAATCTTATTCCTGCATGCTCTTACGATGTTTTATTATTTTAATATTAATATGATGTCAAAATGGTTAATTTAATGTTATTAGCTTGTGGTGAAGGTATACTATCTATATTATTTTTGTATTTCTATGGAATGTTTCAAAAGATATCAAAGTTATATAATGCTGCCTTTTTAATTTAGCCGCATTATAATATGGCTGTGTGAGTCACTATACGCCATTTCTCTGTGTTTAATACGTGTTTGAGCGTTGCTCGATTCGTGACCTCGTTAAAGGAAGGACAAAGATATCTTGCCGTTCTAGAAGGCTGACGTCATTCATTCGTGGCGAGATCGTAGCGTAAACCCAGACATTGTGAAATGTGAACGGCCACTCACTACTTGCATATCCGCTTGATTCTAATAATTTACTTGAAAGCCGTGGCTAAGAACAGTCTACTGTAATCTACCATACATGTTTATAAAACTACAGCGCTTTTATAACAAATTAGTGATATTTTTGGAGAATATTCCCAATGACAATTGATTCATCGATTATTAGGTATAGTATAAAATGAGACATTGGAAATTGTTCTCACTCGAAAAAAACTTCGGCGTACTAAAATAGATCTAATTAATTATATTACATACACAAAGTATTGATTTTATACACGAAAACATAACGTCAGTCTTCTACTTAATATACGCAGCAGTCCATGTATGTGTGAGTTATTTTACAAAGGTGTGCGTTAAAGTAGGTAACAAAGCGACAAAGTATTTTGTAAATAATTTTTCAAGGTCATCATTTGAAAATATTTACGATCTGTGTATGTAGACCTTAGATTTCCACATTTAGTTTTACAAAATCCCGTAATTTAAGTTTACTTGAATATTTTTCATAAAAAGGCTCCTTAATTTATCCGGGTTATACTTGATGGCGTCTGTTCATTTAGTCGCCATTTCTAATGACGCAATGTTATAAAGGTTGATATATGAAAGAGACTGAAATGAAATTTTATGTTTAAATAAGAACCAAATGCTCGTGAATATAATTTTATTTAGTTAATAGTCCGTCACTAAATCAAATATGTAATTTTGTTATTGTATTAGAATTAATAATCTACGTTATACTATACGAAAGAGACTATTAAAAACTATCAAAAATTAAATGTTCTATCAAAATTATATCGATAAAAATATCGGTGTTCGTTTTCCTACAAACATTGTCTGGTATTTTTGAGCTAATGATAGTTAATTGACTAAACAAGTTATTCTAAATCAATAAAGATCTTATGAAGTAATTAATTAAAAAGCGAATTTCATTGTTAAAAATTAAATTTACTCAAATGAATTAACTTAAAAAGAACTATATTTGGTAGCATTTCTTAAATATCGCTACTTGTGATTCTTATATACACAAATTTTAAGTTATTTTTTTTTCAATTTCAGTGCTATTCCAAAAATGGCGGAACAAGCTGTTAACGTTGATTTAGAAGATGGAGAAATTGAGAGTGATGGAGAAACTACAGAAAATCAACAAGAGGAGAAGACTGATGAAACTGCAAGTAAACAGGAAGACAAGCAACAAAACGAAAATGAAACTCAAAATTATTACTATTCAAAATCAGGTAAAAAGAAAAAATCTAAGTCTAATAAAAGTGAACAAAAATACAAAGATAAAAAAAAATCTCGTAAATATTCAAATCCCTTAGAAGATGATTTTGCCGGAAATATAGAAAAGGCAATAAGGAAAGCAATGAATAAAAATGAGGATAGCGATACTCATATCGAAGATGATGTTGAAGAGCGCCGTAAGCATAAGAAGAGAAAAAAATATGAGGGCAAAGATGGGCCTAGCAAAAAACGTAAGAAGCAAGAATACTCTGATGAGGTTGATGAAAGTGAGATGATATGCGTTCGAGGAGCTTCACCACTCAATAAACAATTGGATGCAGTATTTCCTGATGACGATCACGATTCATATGCATCCGATAGTAGTCAAGATTCAAGAGGCCATCATCAAAGGTCACAAAGACATAGACCAGTTCAAAGAGAGAGAAATAAGAATAAAAATGATAGGCGGAGAGGTAACCATAATATGCAAGAACCTGATGGAGTCTGTTCATACTTTATGCAAGGAAAATGCCACAAAGGTGACGACTGTATTTATTCTCATGATGCACAGCCACCTCGTAAAATGGAGTTATGTAAATTTTATTTAATGGACTGCTGTGCAAAACGAGATAAATGTTTATATATGCATTCTGATTTTCCATGTAAATATTACCATACTGGTCTTCCTTGTATATATAAAGAAGACTGTAAATTTGCACATGGTAAACCTTTAAATGAAAATTTAAAAAATATTTTGCTGAAACATATTGAATCAGCACCGAAAGAAATTTTAGGAGATTTTCCTCGATTAAATCGTGAAGATGCCCTAAAAATGATACAAACAACACAATCAAAATTAAAGCAACAATTCCCGGACGACTCTGAAAATACAGAAAAGAATATTCCGTCCCTTTTTGAACTAAATTTACCGAATCCACAAAATAACCCTGAGATACAAGTTAATTATAATAATGATAGACAAAAAAATTCTCCAAAAGTCCGTCAATCGAGGTGGCAAAATGATAATCAAAATATTAATACTACATTACCTAACACTCATGACAATAAAAGTGTTTTAAACATAAAAAACCTAACTGGAGTATTAACACAGCGACAAATTTCCGATCTAACTAAATTGGGCATAGAAAATTTAGATCAATTGGGGCAATTAACAGTATTGCAATTAAATAGTATAGGTATATCGTTAAAACAAATTACAGAAATTCAGTTAAACACGATGAGTATACAGAAACTAGGTTTGATTAATAATGTCGAACAACATTCACAATTTATTGGAACTAGCGCAGGTGCTAAAGATTTAGATTTGCGGGTCCCTCCTTCCGTTCCTGTTTCAAATAGTACGACGTTGTTATCGGGATTCCCTGGTCAAGATGTCGATATGCGGTTTCAACTTTCCACGAATTCACCGAGTGAAGATTCCAATAGTACAATGAAGAAAGATGTGCAAAGTGTTTCCAAAGATACGATTGATATTGACCAGTATACAAAAGATGCATTAAAATTTGCTTCAAAAGATAAAGAAAATATAGATATATCAAATGATACTTTTGATAATGACAAACCTATTTCCTTTCCTGAAATTAAGGATGTAGATCATAGAGTGCTTCCTTTTCCAGACGGTGACACTAAAGCACCAAATGTTGAACGAAATCCAGTTCTATCTGAAGGTGATACAGATATTAGATTTCTTCCGCCAGACCCTTTTTTCAAGAGTCCCGCCAAACGAAATCGTCGTTCCACTACCGATGATGATGAAGAGAGTAATCTTCTTATTGATGAAAAATGGTATTCCAGTGACGAAGAGAAAGGGTCAAAAAAGAAGTCTCCGAGTGCATCGCCACAAAAAGGTTTTATGTCTCCCCCAGCTCCGGCACCTCACGTATTCGAACCGTCAGTAGTACTAAGTAAAATAGGCGATTTATCAAAAATAGATATAAGTGAAGAAGTAACAAAGCTATTAAATACAATGAAGAACAATTTACAGGAAAACCCGCCTACTAGTAATGATAATAGTACATACTCGCCAGCATTATCTCGTGACCCCCGAGCAAGAAGATCACCGGAGAAGGTCGTTGAACCTCCTAAACCTAAAAAGAAGACTACACGAATATCTATTTATGATTGTGAAGATGGTGAACCGACTGACGGTCGCCGCAGAACTGACGTAGACCTCAGGCTACAGGACTATAAACCTTCTTTCGGCGACACCGATTTACGACAAGGTTCTAGTGGAGACATAGATCTACGTTTAGGCTTACCTTTTAAACCCTTGCCCAATTATACGCCTGCATCGGAAATAAATGGTTCCATAAATAGCCATCCTCCCATTCATTATAAGTTAGTGCTAGTCGACATACCTAGGCCAGACTATACGGATATTAAAAATAGTACTGCGAAATCGCAAGCATTAGTAGATCCTAGATTAAGAAAAGTGTTTCGCCTTTCTGTGGATGAATCAAATAGTGACAGCGAAAAATCATCCGCAAAGCCAAGCACAGTGAATACTGGACCACGAGTCGACCCTCGGAGGAAACCTAAAGACACTATTGAAAATCTTAATCTTGAGCAAAAACCTAATTCATTAGAAATACAAACGATATTACAAAACTCCAACTGGTATAAAGAATTGAGTACAACTCAAAAAATTTTTGTCAATCAACATTTAGCGCCAGTAACACAAATGATAAAGCAATACCATCAAGATAAAAACCCTGGAAAAATATTCGACCTTAATTCAATACAAAGCAATTCCATACTAGGTAGTATATTTACTAACTTGGGAGTATCTTTATCTGAAAATGGTGAATTTGCTTATCTTCCAAAACCCAAAGAAGCATTATTGAAAACGCCTATTAATTTCAACCAAAATCCAAATCCATTCGCTAATAACATGAATCAACCGGGTGGTATTGAACCAAATATAAATATGATGAATGTTCCACCGTTAAACATGGGTGGCGGCATGAACAACATGAACGTAGGTCATTTACACGGATTCAATCAATCATTACCGGACCCACGGGGTGGTCCCACGCCTGGTCTATTAGGTATAGCTCCTAATATTCCTCATAACTTTAATAATAACAAATTCGGACCACCGAATAATTTTGGTAATATGGGTTACAATGGCCCTGGTAATGATTTTAATTTTATGGACGGAGAACAAAACTTTCCAAGATTTCCTAACCGAGGCGGACACCGAGGCCGCGGCAACGACCGCTGGAACCGCGGCGGCTCTAACCGGGGACAACGGGACAGGAAAAACTTCAACGACCGTGGTAATTGGAAAAATAAGTAGTTTGCGTCTTATAATACGTGTATATATAGTTTAAAATAGACTCATGAAATAGTTGTAGAAGCTTTCCTTCCACATATTACATAATGTGATCAAGGTGATAACTATAAATGGTAGGGACTTAGACTCATATAGGAAGTCTTTTTATAATTTATACAATATCTTAATATAATATTATACGAATAAGAATTTATATTTTATGTACAAGCCCTAATGTAAATAATACTGTGTAAATAATATTTTAACAAGCATAATCAGAAATAAGGAATTGTATTAGTCTGAGGTGTAACATTGGATAGGTTCATTTTAAGTACTCAATTAACGAGCCAAATGTTCTAAGACTGAGTGCGGGTTTATGGTTGAGGTTGAGTTTGTTTATGAATGTTTAAATAAATATAACAAGATTTCTCCATAGTAAAGTGTAGCCGAGACATGAACGTTATCAAGCAATACACTTATGCAAAGAATATCTATTGACAAGTTATCAAAATTGTCATTTAGTAAACGAAGCAATAAAAGTAAAATTGTATCTTAATAATAGTCTAGAGCAATGTAGTTAAAATCATTTTAATAAGAGTAAGAATCATATTTAGTTTTGTGGATTAAAGCTGTAAAATGAAAGCCCGTTGGACTTTTTAAATAAATTTATTTATATTTATTTTTAATGTCTTAATTCTGCTCCTTATATGAAAAATGATTTTTTACAGGAAAAATCATTATTGTATGATTAAAAGAATGCTTCAAATTAAATGAGTGGATGTTTTTCAGAACGGATGCGCTTTGCGTTGATCCAGAGGTAAGAATATAATATATTATATTAAGCATTCTCAGTAACCTGGAAACGCGTCTGAAACACTACATTTGTATTAATATTCTTCATTTTGAGCTACCGATTGGACAAGCGAAATGATAAAATTGTTAAATTCAAGTTTTAGTCGTTCACTTTTTGTTTTCATATTTATTGCCACCTGGGACACTCTTGTAAAAGTTGAAGCTAAAACAAATAAATCCATTAGGAAATATTTTCATGTTTAACACGAATCCAATCTATATTTACACATACACAAATTCAGAGCATCGATGTCGTCTTGATCATCGAAACAATTATAAAAAACGACACATTGTTTTGTGGCTAGCTTGGGTTGGGAAACGAAATAATTGTATAGTAGCTCCAACTCTCTGGAGGCGATATTTGCAGTATTTGAGGAACACACAAGTATTACTCCTTTCACATCTTGGCGAAGAGCAGGCCAGCAGGACTCAAATCTGTTATAAATAAGAATATTACTATAATATTCCTTTTTAAATTTTCCTCCTATAAAAGTAGGTATATAGAACAAATGACAATATTATCTTCAAGATAAAACGTGAGATTACATATTATCACTGTTATTTTTATGCTTCTTATAAAGTGAAAAAATATAATACCTATCTATTAGATAAAGACAAAAAGATAATACTTATGGTCACCGCTGCAATCCCAAAGTTCAATGTCAACTTTTATTTGTTTGCCATTTATGTTAATGTTTGGTACTTCAAACTCTACGATTCGTACACCTTGTGTCGGCTTAGCTTCATAGTCTTCAATATTTACCGATTCAGATATAAAATTGGCAATTGTAGTTTTTCCACTCTAAAGAAAAAGGAAGGCGTAATATAATAGAATGTAATGAAATATATATACTACATAGAGTGTACAAAGCTATTTGGTTGATTAGCGACGTAAGTAATCAATAGGTACTATTTAACAATGAGACTACATACGTTTGAAGGGCCAATCATCAATATTTTTAGCTTCTGCAGCTGCATTTTCTCCCTTATGTTGGGGTTATTTAAATTTAATGTGTAATTCAAATAGTCGTCAATTTAATTTTCACTTACTTATGAGACTTGGATGAATGAAATACCAACAAAACATTTATATACGATAATGACAAGTTTGTGTTTGAAACCATTGCCTAGGTAACCACTGGCTGAGCGTTGTTAATGTTGATAGTTGTTTAAAATATACTTTGAAAATTTTCAATAAGCTAAATGAAATTATAAATTATTTCAAAACAGTAAAAAACAAATTATAGTTTAATATATGTATTTATAAGTGCGTAATACAGTATTGAATGTTATGTAGAGCAAGAGATATTATGTTAACAACAAAAACATAAAAATAATTTAAATATTCAAAAGCCCTTTCTGTAGTTTCGAAATTTACTTACCTAAATAAAATAATAAACAACAATAATATATTCTATTAGCATAATGAGGCCTTCATATATTATTTGAGAGTTAACATAAAATATTGCATTCCAATCGGGTATGAAATATTTTATATATTTATGTGTCATCAGGCAGTAAGTTCAGCGCAGGTAATAGCGATTTTGATAGGCAATGTAGCCGTGATGTCAGAAAACATTATACTATCTTGGTCAAGTGCTTAACGGTAACTGAATGAAGTAACCACAATTTGATAAAATAATTTATAGCAATGATATTTGAATTGTTTGTTTATTTTATTAGAAAAGTTTTAAATAGTACACACGTAAAAAATATAAATATAAAAGTAGACTTTGATAAAAAGTAGATTTTAATCTAAGTAATAAATACATTTAAAGCATGGCAAAAAGTTAAGCGAACGCATACCTTTAACAATATTAATAATGGAGCTATTTTAATTTATGTACGCCTCAACATAGATGGCGCTACTTTATGGAATGTACCCAAACAAGAATATTAACTTAAACTCTTAAATATCAAAGTTTCTAAAACGGAAGTTATTTAACTAAGGTGGGTCATAAATTGTAGTAACAATAAGTCTTTATATTTGTACTAGCTGTTGCCAGCGACTCCGTCCGCGTGGACTTTCATATAAACTTTGATCCCGCTTCGCCCCTGTAACCCTTTTTTTCAGTTAAAAGTAGCCTATGCTTTATCTCAGGCTCTAGAGTCTAGACCATCTCTATACCAAATTTCGTTATAATCGGTTCAGTAGTTTTAGCGGGATGGTAAGACATACAGACAGAGTTACTTTCGCATTTATAATATTAGTATGGATTGCTCATCAACATAATTAAATTGATACGCATTCTTTCCAAATACACAATAAGGTAATAATTATAACTATTTCAAAATATTTTAAAACATATATTACAACATTTAGGCGTTAAAAAGTTGTGTATATGATTTTCAATGTAATTAATGTAATTGTTAGCTTCAATCTTTGTTAGTTATTTGTCCTATTAAGTTTTCGATTACGATTAAGGTAATAGGGATATTAAAAAAAACAGATCGCAAATAAATTTGACTCTATGCAATAATTGATTCTGTTTTATTTAAAATATTTTGCTTTTATTGTAGGAATATTATGGATGAAATTAAAGATGGCTGTTAATGTTTATGTTAAATAGAAAGACCTTATGACAAAAAAGGAATGTAAGATAAGATAGGGGAAGGAAAATATTTGAATTACGATACGCCACTTAGGTACTGACCGTACAGTACCTATAAATGTTAATGTCAGTGACATATAATTAGTTTTTAAGGTGCACGTAATTTATCAAATATATTTTTTATTGGAATAGAAAAATCTGAGGGGAAAAAATTAATCGATAAGTCAACATAAATAGCAGTAGTAGTAGGTTCATCTTATACTACCTGGGGTACACTGGGTAGCACAAACAATCGTTATGAAAAATTTAATTCGCTCTTAATGCCTTTCAAGAGCTAGATGCGCTAGATTAATTCGTATGAGTAATCATATTTAATATTCCATTACATTAGCCTATTAATATTCCAATAGCGACTCTTATTATATCTAACCCATAAATCAAAATGAGCTTCCGGGTTCGACGTTCTATCCTGCCTTATACTACACAAGGCAGAACCTAGGTATCCTAACATTGTTCCTAGGTCGTCGACCGCTTCGAGTCTTTAAGGCACAATATTCGCAGGATACTGATGCAATAAATTTTAAGCTAATATTGGATTTAGCATCAATTGTTGCTTCGTTACTTACCTCTACGTATGTGCACCAAAATACAATTAACAAACAATTTATGAGAGAACAAACATCTGATAATGTTAAAAAGAATAAAATATACAAATATATTTAATAATTATGTCCCTATCTCATATAATTTGAAAGCGATTTGAAACGGTTGATGAAATATTACGATATTTTTTATCGATTACTTAAAAAATATTTTACGATAACGTAAAAAAATACTCATAGTTGACTGTTATACTTTTCTAAAGAGAACTAAGTACTATGCTATAGGTATAGGTAAATCTGACCGACATATCGAGACAAAATTGAAATTATGATATATCTCTTTTAATAAATAAAGTTCATATAAATTAATATACATACCTTAAATACCTAAATGTCCAGTTTGTAAATTGCCCTTAAAGAAAATAATAATCATTCATGACTTAGCATGTGTCATTGCGATGGCAATTCATATTATTTCATCGCGGGCTCGATGACTATCTGATGCAAAACAGGGCAGGGTATGATATATTATAGTATAAAGTGATTAAGTGATCTCGTTTTGTTTACTAATGCTTGCGAGTCAATAATTTATGGTTATATTTTCTTTTATTTTATAATAAAAGCGTCAACATTGCCATTTTCTACTTAATTTGATTAATAGGCATATGATCGGCCTCAGTTTTTAAAGCTAGTAATAATTAATAATATAATATATTAATATTACAAAATTAAATTGGTCAATGGTCACTTTTATATGAGCTTTACATTGCCAACGGGAACAAAATTTTTATTTAATAATAACTATTTATAGTTCCTCTTGTCCTCTTGTTTTATATTACAATAAAAGCATAATATAATATAAAACACCGCATCAATTTTTTATTCTTTTAAATCATATTAATCTACGCACCAGAGACACGACGCTCTCGTGCTTTTAATGCTCGAAAGTTTTGTAAAAACTTTTGGTAAATTAGTAACCAGACTAGGTTAGTTAAAACGCATCTATCAATAATTCGAGTCTAAGTCCAAAATGTAGGAACGATACACTAAAATGTTACACAAATATTATTTAGGATTAAGGATTTACATACGCATTTGGATGGTGATTTTATTCAGTATTAATATGGACAAGCTATGGAGAGAGGTCGAGACTGCAAAATCGTGACATTTTGGATAGCTATTCGAGATAAAACAAAATAACGGTCACGTTTGGAATGCTAAATTAAGAAAGTATTGAATGTTTTAGTTTAAAAAGATTTTGTTTGTTCGAAGGGAACAAATGGAGAATGTCAGTATCAATAAAGCGTGCACTCATCGAAGTTCGAGTTTCGAGTTGCAAGCCCGCACTGATTCATTTACAGCACACGATAGCATCTTTTAGTTTATTGGACATTGTGCGTACGGTCTGATGTTCGATAAAGTGATATCAATGCTCACTACATTAATCAGCTCCTACCACACTGAAGCGTACAATGCAAAGACGATTTTATTGCGTCCACCGCGAAAATTAAACACTACTCCAGATCAAAGATAATTCTGTAATTGGATTTCAATTGCTATGTTTTATTTATTTATCGTGTTTGTAAAGACCGCAGTTGAATTGTTAAAATCGTTATCAGTGGACTAAAGGCAACCATTTGAGACTTTAATACTTTATGAGTTCACTTTAAGATAATTTGAAAACTAAAACGTCCATTAATAGTTCTATTATTTCTTTTTATTTTTTTTTACTGCACATTGTTAACATAATTATTGGTGTGTATATCAATTATATATTTTTAAAATCTAGTTCATCCCTGGTACAGAGGTGTAATACATACAGAATAAAAATTTTTATTCCAGAATAAACTTGTTATCATTTAATATTCAATTTAATCGCATCGTTATAAAGTTGATGTGCAAGAATTAGCGTGCAATTCCACTTCGATGCCAGTTACATGTACCTATTAGATTAATAGGACTTGAATAACTTAATATATTTACCGTTACAGACCTATAATA
>JADANM010006310.1:4430559-4449018 GCA_026213755.1 Eurema hecabe | reverse complement strand
GTCAAGGCGGCTAACAACAACTTAGTCACTTTGAAAAACTTAGCATTTGAACACATGTTTATTGCCTTCTTAGTAAAGGGCTGCTCCTTCGGCAGCACTGAGTCGGGCGAACGCCAGGCGCATGCGCTCCGGCTGCGCTACCACGGCGAACTGCGCCGGATCAGCTGATAGTGTATCAACAAATCGTCCCTTACGGCTAATCGTTCTAAACGCGAGGAATGGGAATCTAGTTCTCTATACAAGTTCTGAGTCGCTTCCCAATGCTTTATGCGATACGAATTCCTACACATAAAAAGACAGCAGATGCAATCTTACGCGGAACAAGAAACTTTATGGAGAGGTGTCTGGACTCGTTAAACTGGCCATTTGTCTAATTGCGTAAGATCGATTATAGTCGGCTGGTTCTATAATTGTTAGGTTTAGCGCGGCTGGTCTTGGTGGATGATATCGGAGACGCTCGCTTTTCATATCGGCGTTAATCAAATTAATCCATCCGTTAGCAAATTCATTTATTAATTGGAAACAATCATATGGGCAACATTTATAAGAAATCAGAAACAAGCAACTATTTTCTTGACTCTAAAATTTTAGTTTTTTTGTTTGGTAATTTTCTAGTTTTGTAATAATGCTTATTAAATTATTACAAAACTAGAAATTATATTATAATCATGCTTATTACAATTGTGGAATCCATAGACGACGTTTCGTATACTCTAATACTTATAATGGAAATCTCAAAGGTACGTAGTAAATTACATTGCAAAGTTGCATAGTAAATTACATTAAATCCCAAAATCCCAACCAAAAATTGTAAAAATGAATTATTGCAATATTTTGCATCATAAAAGAAATTCCATTCAAGAATACAAATCAGTTAACAGTATTTTCAATAAAACACGTAGGTAGATATTTTTAATTCACGCATATAATTGTATTTTAATATATTAATAAAACAGAAAGAGGATCTGTTGCTGTTATAAAGCAGAAGCAAATAAAGCCACAAACAAAATACAGTCTCGTTTGTATCTCTGAGTAGTCTTAATTTTTTTGCCCCGTTTAAAACAATTATGATGAACACGGTTACAAAAGCGGTAGATAATGTCGTTGTACGCTCATAAATTACTTAAGACAATTTAATATACACATCAAGACTTAAACGCTTTTTCAATAGTTCCAGATTATATCTGAGTATATATTAATTTGATACGACGAGCTACTGTGTAATTGTGCTCTGAACAGCGGGGCTTTGTAAAGTATCGATGATTTTTATTGCTCCTGTATTAATGTGTTTTGCTAGTATTTACGGAGATCATATTTTAAAACAAATTATAAAATGTACCTACATAATAGTCGATGTTAAGCGGAATTAGGTTCAGATAGCGGTTTAACTTTAAAATTGTTGTGTATAGAACATATTATTATTATCGTTAGTTGATTAAATATTTTGAATGCGATGCAAGGAATGCAAGATGATATTTTAGTACGGAAACTTATGTTGTTACATAGTTAGCTGAAGTTTAAGGCAAGATGGTTTATTAAGATTTACGTTGAATCAACGTTAGAAAATCATAAGGGCATTTTTGCGGGTTGAGTTTATGTATTTAAAATATAAATGTATTTAAATAATATAACAACTTACTTATTATTATCACATAATTTTAGGTACTTCATCCATAATTTGAATATTAAATGTTTAAAATGACAATATTGACAAGTTCAGATAAAATATAAGTATTTTTACTAGTCACATTTTGCTTGAGATTTTTAAGGTAAAATTTCTACCTCCTTTTGTTACCAAAATATCCAATCGGAACGAATAATGAACAAGTTTAGCTATTTTTTGTTATTTATTACTGTAATCTTGAGTTATTAACTTTTATATTCGCATCGACGCTCAATGAAGGATTAAATTGTTTCCTGTGGGCTAAAGCCTGTTTCACAAACAACTAAGGTAATGGTTATTTTGCGGTTAATAATATTTCAAATTATTTTTCAATCACAATTCCAAAGACGATTCGATGGAAGGATTGATTGATCCACTCATCCAAAAAGTACGCACAGCCTCGAATATTTTTGTTTAAGTTCCTACATACATATAGGTACGAATGTGGGTTGAATACAAGAGAGTAATGCTAAAATAAATATTAGGAAAGCAATACAAAGTGAATGTGACAAGCTACATGGTTTGTCGAATAGAAATGCAGTCTTTATCGCTGCACGAGCATCTTGTTCGTTAGTCGTATGCTAGGTCGAGTATTGAACTCTCTATCGGTGTTAGACCCTGTACCTAGGGACGAATATTCATTATAAGCAGTCATAGCTACAGGTATCCACGCTAGGAAAGCATACAATAGTATTCTATGTATCAATTGATTCTTTATAGTTTCGAGGTTTAATTTTAAGGATCAAATTAGATCAATATAATGTATATTATCAAGGTGCAAGTTAAATTTGTTTGAAAGTCCATAAAACCGAATTATAAATAGTGATGCATGGAAAAATGGAAACAATATCTCTTAAAGAATGCATGTGTAAAACAATGTTGACCAATGAGTGCTAAAAGTTTTGTTTAGCCTGAAATGGTGCAAAATGTCTTTCTATGGCTTTATTACCCTTTGCAGTAAAAGACTCGCACATTGGCCATGTCCTGTCAAGAGCTTTATTGACTTGTTAATTAATGTACCTACCTACGTGTGAACGTAATTGATGTCGGTGTAAAAGAGTAATCAGGATTTTTATTCTCTATTTCTAGCAGTGCTGTGGGTTTTATGTGGGGTAATAGTAGGTTCGCTCGAACCAGAGATGGATTACCTACTGTTTGGACGTGTTAATTTAAGTTTCGTGTCGGATTTTTTAAATAAAAAGCCTAATTATAGTTATATAGCTCAATGGCTATATGCACTTAAAGGTGATCATGAGAGCGTGAATGGGTAGCATTAAGGAGTGATGCTTTTGTTCTTTTTATAATCTTCAGTTAAGATACATTATCGGAAGGGCAATAAAATAAAGATTTTAGAATCAAATATAAACTTAAAAAGTTAGAAGTTCTTAAAAGTAAGAGAGCAAGTATTAAATAAAGATTAATGCTTCAGTAAATCGTTTACCTATTTGAAACTCTTTTTTTTTATTTAATTAACGCGAACATAAGATAACTTTTAGTTAGGATGAAAAATTAATGTCACTTAAACTATGTTTTAAAATTGTAATAACGTCAACATCAGCTAAAAGTTATGATACGTAGTCTTGAGAGTCATGTAGTTTATTACCCCATAGTTTTTAAATAAAAACCTTCATAAAGAGCGGAGGGAGGTTTTAAGAGAGAATGCCCTGTGGTCAATATAAATTGAATCTACAATGCGGTATTGAGTGGTCGTTACAGTGATATGTGAGGGCGCGTATAATGGATAACATTTCTCAACTTACTCCGCTTTGATCTGGACATTTTATTTGATTCGATTTTATTGTTATCGAAATCGAATCTGCTTTGCAATTTCAGTTTTTATTCTATACTCGTTCCCTGCCTCAGTTTCGCGTGGGTCCATTTAAGACTTATAATGACTTATATTCATATTTGAGACCCGCATATTACTGTATTTTAGTAAATTACAAAATATATTTTAAATTATAAGGTGTGAAGTGTTAGAAGTAACTAATTACTATACATAATTATGTCACCAATTATTCCATTGCGCGTGATATTTTATTTTATTTTGAATTAAAGTAGGTGTTACGCATAGTTAACAGATTAAATAAAAATATATATAAAATTTGAAATAAGTAACTGTTTTGTAATATTTGCACGTAGGACATGCGTTGAGACCAAAGTGGAAAATAGCTGTTTTAATAAATCGCAGTTGCAATCTCAATAAACCAATTTGCGACGGGCCCCGATTTTTACGATACCACGATACATTACAAGCCTTTGTTTCGGCTGTCCGTTTATATATTATACGAGTACAGGAGACGCGTCGGGCTCCAACGGCAAAGCCTTACACTTAAAGACGCCACATATCACACTGACAAAACTGACATTACCATACATTTACTCGCTCTTATCGGGATCAAATTCCATTTCGCTAATTGTTTTATTAAAATTCATAAGGCTTGCGAAGATAATGTAAAGGAGAATGAATTCAATAATTAATTAATCTGTTAAATTCGTTTTTTAATTTGTGCACTCATTTTATTGTTCATATTAATAATATAAATTAATCTATTCCATTAACGTTATCTCTGATATTATTAAATTAAGGGCTTTTACTTTTTAATTGTGTATTTATATCATCAAAAGTTCAAGTTTATACTCGTATGTATTTTATCTAAAAACATATAAGTATATCTACTATGTATGTATAAATATATGCGTTTATTATTTTTAGAGTGCTAATTATCTTATCAAATGCCAAGAAATAAGATATTGTCTTAAGATCATCAGCAATAAGTGGATTTAGCTTCCTCATAATGTAGGTATATGCACACAATAGCAATTAGTACATGTGAAGAAATAACAATGTCAAAGTAATATTACTATTTCATGTTACAGTTAGCGCGGATGTTGAACGTGTGATCGCTTAAACTAGAACACAGGTGTATGTTTTTTTAGTTTATTTTACCTACTGAATAAATTCCCTTTGTTAGTTAACAATATCCTCGAATTGCAATCAGTATATTAATTAAACTATTCTTTGGTTTAAAAGAACTATCTTTTATTAGGTAAGTTATTTATGAAAAATTAATAATTTTCAATTGAACAAAAACATACATAATTTATAAAATGTGCGCGGTTCTTGTTAATTTTATAAGTACTGTATGAAAATGGGTTGAAAATAAATTAACTAATTTGACAAGAAAAATTTAAATTGACTGAGCAAAAACTTGATAATTTCAAGCCCGTTAACATGATGGATGTACCTATAGAAGAGCAAGTTGTGGAATCAAATTGTTGGCACGTAATCAAGCAAAATGAGCATAAAAAGTTTATTGCTTATATATTATAGACTAGAGCTTTAAAATTATATAATCGCATAGTACCTGAGGATATAGCTATTAAAAATATCCAGTAATATGATTAAAAACAATGTTAAAAATCTAGTGTTCCTACTACACTACTTATTTAAAACAAGTAATTATTATTAAAAAAACAAAATACCCGACTGCACACTAAAAAAAAACCGGCCAAGTGCGAGTCGGGCTCGCGCACAAAGGGTTCCGTAGCAGCAAATATAATAAACTTATTATGTCAATTTATACACCTGGTGAATGGAGCCTAAACTCTCCCGATATTTTGCCTTGTACTTTTATGTATGAATATTAATTTTATATATGTATTTATAAATATTCCGTGCTATAGGCGTGCCCAAATCGGCTTGTGATAACTGAATAAAGAAGTATATACACCAGCTTCACAATTAATAATAATAATCTATAGGATTAACGCGTTTTAAAAATATTGGTTCGATGGATATGTTTAACCTATTATTACTCAACAATCACATTTGTAATATTAAACTTTATCAAATGCACAATGTATTTAAGGTACATTACTGGATAAGGATTAATGGCGTATTGCTTGAATAAGCTAATATTTCTCGTAAAAAGTACCTACATTATAAAGATTTTATATCATCGCGGATTTTTAAAGGTGTACAATACTGTAGTATATTTTTTGATCTATCTTATAAGGTTCAGCCATCGTTTTCAGTGTAAGCACAATAACTTAACCAAAATTACAGTTAAATCAACCTATCTCAAAAACTATAAGAGATACTTTGATCAAACCAAAAATCGTTGAAAGAGTTAATTAGCATGCATCACCTCTATTTTTTTTAGAATTTTATACCCCGTAGTTATAAAAATAGAGGGGGGGGACATACTTTTTACGACTTTGAGAGCTGATATCTCAAAAACCGTTCACTTTAAGAAAAATGTTTTTTAGAAAACTTTATATCATTTTAAAAGACCTTTCCATTGATACCCCACACGGGTATGTACATCGAAAAAAAAAATTTCATCCCTCAGTTACATGTATGGGGGGCCCCACCCCCAATTCTTTTTTTTACTATTTAGTGTCATATTTTTGTAGCGGTTCATACAACACATATTCCCATCAAATTTCATCACTGTAGTACTTATAGTTTCCGAGTAAATCGGCTGTGACAGACGGACAGACGGACAGACGGACAGACGGACAGACGGACATGACGAAACTATAAGGGTTCCGTTTTTGCCATTTTGGCTACGGAACCCTAAAAAGAGTAATTATGTCTTTATCCCGTGGGACTTTTAGGATAAAATGTATCCTATGACACTCCCGTAATCAAGACAAATCTAACGATACCTCATACATCAAAATCCATCAAGCCGTTTAGGCTACAGGAGGTCACAAAGGAAAAGACATACATACATACATACACTCGAAAAACATTACCCTCCTTCTTTGGCAGTCGGGTAATAAAAGATTTTTTTAGATTAGTCTCCCTCTTATAGATATTTGAGCCTTTCTCGAGCGTGTTACATTATATTATGGGGACATCATATTACTACATCTTGACTTGTTCTAATTCGCATTTGTGCTGCTCGGAGGAATATAATTCTATATTAACATGTATGATGTATTTATAGAGCTTTCCCGTTTGTCGACGGCTGTTGAACTTCCTTACAAGTTACAGCACCAAAGGGAAGCCACTTTTTACCCGAGTCCCGACCCACTCTTGCGTAACTCGCCACCCGATAGTTCAACTTTTTATTCTAATTCTTCCGTAAACGGGTTCCTAGTTACAGATACTTACTTCTCTGAGAAATAAAATGAATTCTATATTTGTAATATAGAGTTACACAGTATTTAGTACTTATAACCTATAGATATATTGCTAAAACCCTACATGTTTTAACAACAAAAACTTTTTCCTCCGAGAATTTCATACTTTGTCATAATATCTATTAGTGTCACAATGATAAATTATTACTTTCATCATGTTAAAGGTATGCTATTTGTAATAATTCTATAAATAAATTTAATTCCTTAAACAGTAAACCGCGATTAGTTGCCGTTGCTTTAGGCAACGCGATGCAGACGTTGCATTTGAAATATGTTGCCATTGTAAGACAAGTTCGTTGAATAAATATTTTACTAAGTGTACCACCCAGGAGAGCACGTATGAATCGCTTATATGAAAAAATTGGTACGAAAGGCAACAAGGTAAAAAAGAACAATGAGATTTTAAGAACGCGTTGCAAAGAATTGGATCCTTAACGCATTTAACGTCCCTTACCTAATTATGACGTAAGTTATGCTTTTCTGATGAACTTTAACAACGTATTTGCTTTTGAAAAAAATATCCCTTTCTCACTTAAACACACAAAGAGGTTGCAGTTAAATAAAGATTAACACATTAAAATACCTCCACCTTAATGTTAAAAAAATGGTACTGTACTCTATAATAATAATTATTTAAACTTGAATTCCACACACGATCCGGTAATTACCACCATACATTACAAAGAACTTACATCGACAGAATTAGATCAGTTTCTTCTCATAAATAATGGGCGTGAAGTTCTTTGTTCATTTCGTATTTTTAGTGGCTGGTAATACATATTTTATTTGAGGCAATGTATAATGTAAAGTCCTTGCAGGGCGTTAAACGAGAACTTGAATTCAATTAGACGTGAAGGTACAAGAAACCGTGATTTCAACATTTATTAAATATGTAGCCGTCTGTTTTTTTACCGAAGAAATAAGAATGTGAGGGAAGATGGTAAATATTACTAATATTGTACTACTCTTTCAGGCATGAAATAAATCTTGAAATTAGCATGCATGCAGACCGTAGATTAGAACCTTAATTAACTCAGGATACTTTATATCCCGTTATTGAACCATATAATAAGTAATTTCAAAATACAGCTGTACCTGAATTATATATGTATTTCGATTAATGTTATAATTTCCAGTAACATTGAAGCACCATTAAATAAATCGAAAGACGTCGCCTTTTACATTAATAGCGCCTGCGAATACTATAATAAACGTTTGTAAGTATGAAAATATGAGATACAAAGCCTGGGAGGTGACAGCAGGATACCTGGAACATTATTATGGTCATATGCCATATATTTGTGTCACTTTTATTGGTACAAAAAATGCAGGTGAAACTCAGAGCTGTTACCATAAATAATTTGGTATTTGATCATATTTTTAAGATTTTATTTTTTTTTGTTTTATATTGTGATTAATTTGTAATATGTAGATATTATTTTAATATGATGTTTCGTTAAATACCTTGTCCTCGCTCCTGTTGTTTACTTATTGGTCATACAATTAGTGGGTTCGCTCCGGCGTTGTCAATCAGAGTTTTTGCTCGGAGTCATTGTTGACGCGGTATAATGAATGTGTAATGTGGACTGCGTGACTAATGAAACGAATGTTTGGGGATAGTATAGGTACTATAAATAAAACCAAGAATTCAAACTGCAATTTTTAGCGGCCAGTTTTTTTTGACTCAAAAAGTACGTCATCTCAGAGGATACGTAAATAGGTTTTAATTTTAATTTCAATTAACATAAATTTAGAATGTTCTATAAAATTTTGTTTATGATTAGATAATAGTTTTTTACGAATTAAACCCACAATCCTCTACAATTGTATTGCAAATATTTACATTGTATCAAGAAGAGCTAAACAAGATTTATTGCTATCATCTTTAATTGACAACAGTTTTACATGAATCGTATTCTTGTAGCTTAGGTCCATTGCCCTGTGATTTTTGCATAAATTTACATTAATTTCACTATCGATTGATATGTACATTTTTAATATTTAATGTAGTATCTCGAAGTGTATCATAATGCTGATAAATAAAGTATAATTCAGACACCGATGTATTAATTAAATAAATTAAAGGTTACTTGTAGTCGTAGTGTACAAAAACGTAGTATCTATACAAGTGTCATAAGTAGGTGTAATTAATAGGTCTGCTTTAATGTATTAATTAGGCTATTATTGACAAGAATGTATGGTATTAATAGAGCAGTAGGACGGCGGAATGCCAAGCTTCTTTTTTGAAAGCACTTTATTTATACAAATGTTAACGTGCCAATATCTGTACAGGTAATACATATGTATATGATTTAATACTACGTAGGTAGTGTAAAAGTTCAAATGTTTATTTAGTGACAAAAAAATACACGGAACGTAGCTATTATAAAAATAATTATGTTGAAATATTGCTTATCAAGACATCATTAATAGCTTTCTTAGCATTCCCAATTCTATAGTTTTTCCTGTTGTAGAGATATATGTAATTTATAAGTTTATATAAGCTCTTACGAGTATATCATATTACGTACTGTATTCAACAATTGGAAGTCTCACGATCTACAACAAACCGCTGTCCATTAACTAGACGAACGAAGAAGAGATAATTTGACACGTTCGTACAGATGTACAGACGCACAGACGGACAGACGTGCTTATCGCACGACATAAAGCAATAGCATTAATCTTGGATGACAGCTCAATTATCTTACTCCTGAGCATATTGCACTGAGCTTTTGATTTGTATCGCACCCTTCGTGATACAATTACTTTATGTCAGTCGTCAGGTTTATACCATTCGAGGACCGGCTGATGCTTTTTTCCTATTGCTCCATTGTAATTTAATGGTATGCATTGTAGCTAGTATTGTGGCCACGTCTTATCAGCACACAGTGGATATGACAAACTAATAGATATTTAGAATAACTTGTGTTTTTTTTGAAAAGTATTTTGAAAAACTCGTCTGTTGTTTGCACAGATTTCAAAGAAATACAATATTATAATAAAAGTTCAGTACTTTGTAGTTTTTGAAACAAGACATTCTGGATAAGACACGACTTGTGTTCTTATGCAAAATGAATATTTTAATAAGTTCCTTATCCTGGCCTGTGTTGTGCTGAAGCTTTGCAGCGTTGTCCTTTTCTAATTCATATAATTCACGTGCAATTTAAGGCACACGCCCTCTACTGCAATAACCTCAAAAGCCTTTAATACTAACTGGTTTCCAGTTTCCACTTTAGAAATGTTCCTCGCGTCAACAGACAATCTTTCCACATTAAGAGTTGTAAGTTTGTCGCTAGGTGTCACTGATTACAATTTTGAATTTTATATAACAATTACGTGTTTCGTCTTAAATAAAATTATTGGTTTGTTAATTTGATTTCGAATGCCAGTTAGGTTTCAATTTGCATTATATAGTATATCAAATATTGACTGTTATATAAAATCATTGGGCAATCGAGCTTATTAGAACGACAATTGTGACGTCGAAACGAATTGGCTTGAGAGTTGAGGTGCCATTGTTACCAATCTTAAGGTTAATAACATAGCTTACGTAATTATTTAAATTAATTCTGTAGCAAAATACTGATGTCAAATCCCTCAAGAGCTCTATTTGCCACTGTTGGCGTTCAGATTGGTGAATGGTCGATTTCTAGGCGGGTGGTACAATTACCACCAATGTTTAGACCGATGATAGGGTCAATTATAAAATACTAGCTGTTGCTCGCGACTTCGTCCCCGTTGGATCTATTTCTATTATTATGTTATAGTGAGTCAATCTTAGAAGATAGACATATACTGTCGCGGACTTCATTTTAGATCATTTAAAGAGGAATTATTCTTTCATACATATTATTTTTGTATTTTGAACCGTTTTCGCAGCGCACGCAAAGGAAGCCCTCAAAGATAAATAATTTTCCCCGTTTTTTCCATATTTTCCATTATATCTTCGCTCCTATTAGTCGCAGCGTGATGTTATGTAGCCTAAAGCCTTCCTCGATGAATTCTCTATTCAATAAAAAAAGAATTTTTCAATTCGAACCAGTAGTTCCTGAGATTAGCGCGTTCAAACAAACAAACAAACTCTTCAGCTTTATATATTAGTATAGATATAGATTAAATTTATTTATAAGATTAAAAAAAGAAATCTCCATATTTAAAAAAAGAGCCTATGTTTTAAATGAAGAAAGACCTTAGGTATGTGTGTAGTTAGTAGTCAAGGGTGTAGCTTCAAAATTTATTATCTTTTTATCTCTTTAATAAGACTAATTTCTATTAATAATATCTTCAGGTAGCACATTCAAATTAAATTTCGCGGAGGTAGATATAAATACTAAGTCTTAAACAGTGAACCCATTATTTGCACGTGGTTTACAGCGCTGAGGTACCGTTGGAATATAAACTTTATGACAAAATTTTAATAAATGATAATATTATGCTGACCGCGGTATGGCAGATATAAATGAGATTGGAATGAGCGAGTATTAACTTTTTCCTAAAGTATGGGAGTGCAATCATCTATTGAATAAGACATTTGGATGATTATATAGCATGGTAATTTAACAAATGATATGAGCATACAAAATATGTCTTTAATATTGTAGTAGCTTATAGCGCTTAATTTAAGGTAAATTTATAGTATAAACAAGGTATCCATTCTAATTATATAATCTTTCTATTTTTTTACTGAGCAGCTTGTAAAAAGTCGTTCAGAACGTTTTGTAAGCTAAGTTGATAAAAATTGACTTTTCTGCTGACAGTATCTGTACGGTGAACGGTTGCACGGCTGAATTTATGCTGATTTTATCACCGCTACATGTGCGAATGAAGTCCCAAAGGAATATGTCTACGCATACTGAACATTAAGTAAGTGGGTGCTTTAAAGTAGACGTACTCATGGCCTACTTTTATGCTCTCGCAAATGCAAAATATCGAATTTAAATACTATTTCTTGAGTCTTCACTTTGAACTAGGCTGCCGTATAACATCTTTACTATTTGTATTATAAAAGGTGTATGTTTTTAATAGGTGAATAACCGATACCAGATGAACCGATTGCCATAGGTAATTCTTTTTTGGAAAATTCCTTGAAGTACGAGGGTGATTCTTTATCAAATAAAAAGGTTTAGGTGTAACTATAACGGTTGTAGGTAGGATAACTATACACTTTTTACCTACCCTTCCATTCTCTTGTATTACTAATGTTTTATTTTTGGGTTGCCTGGAAGAAATCACTTCAAGTGATAATGCCGCCTCTTAGATGTAAATTTCTTTTATTTGTCTAGTTGTTAATATTTCTTTGTTGTAATAAAGGGTAAAATAAATAAATAAATAAATATAGCATAAACAAAGTCGCGTCGGGCTTAGTAGAATAGTAAAAGGAATTTTATGTTTAAGAACAGTGATTATATGAAAACTTTCCCCCATTGAGTACGAAAAAGTTTGATTTTTTAATTGCTTACAAAATAATGTATGTTGTAGTGATATGTTTTATATGTATAATAAAAATATAAAACCCTCGTTTTAACCAAAGAATGATCAACTCAATCATTTTTGTTACTGGCGCTATAACTTGAAAACAGCTTTAATATTTCAGCACCGAGTGATGCGGCCTTGCCATAATTATTAGGGTATTAACAAATGTCATTAAGATCTATCACAATTCACAACGCTATTTCAATAACCTAAGAAAAGAGAACGTAAAGTAGGACAAGTATGTAGGACTGTACTTATGAAATGAATTTCTCGATGTTAAAAATCATCAAATAATTATGCTTTCTTTGAAATCAAAAAGCTTTTAGTACATTGAGATAGTTATTTGATGAGTGTCTCGTAGGTAGTTAATATATTCCAGCGTTCGCTATCACAGCCAACACGGTACCTGAACCCTATAAATAATTAAACAGAGAGGCCTTCGTTAATCCTTTAATTTATTTTTAAGTCCCTACTGACTTATAATAATAATTAGTTACGCTCTCTACGTATTATATTTTAATGTACCTGTTAGTAGATTTGGAATGCTCTACCTATAAGTTTATTCTTGGAAATTACTATTATAATACATACCTACTGTGAAGTTCATAGCAACTATCGCAACGATGTTGATACGTCATAACTTTTTCCTATTCGTTACTAGGACACTCTGTTGTGTTTTAAAATATAAATTTAAGTGTAGCGAAATCTGTTATACGTGAGTATATTTTGATGAGCGATCGACATCTGTTGTGGCTTTCGACGGAATTAATATCGACCGATATACGATAGCAAAACCGTTCTCTATTCGGTTCTGCGATTCATTGCTGCATCGTATTTGCTCTCCAAACTAAACAAGTCTTTTTGGTTTTATTTTATTGGTGAGCTCTCAATTTGTTTTTCACTTTTATTTTCGACTAGCCTTTAGGTCCCCACGTTTTAATTAATCATTCAAATGTCACTGTGACTACATCGTCCAAAACCCAAGGACTGAGGGACGATGAACTGTTTGATAGAAACTGTTGATTGATTAGTAAAAACGCAATAAAGTGATTAAGGTTTAAAAAACTCGGTACGTGGTCCATATATTTTCACCCACATACTCATAATATCGTTTAAATGAAAGAAACTTCAAGAAACGGTCAAGTATCTAACTCAATAATAACTTCAAGTTTTATAATTTCAAAATAAGCCTGTTACCGTTCAAAAGCACGAAGTTATTTGCTACATCATTTCATTGGAGATCAAGTACCTACTGAATTTCTGGGAACATGGAAACTGTGCTATTTTAATTAGATGTAATTATTAATCCAAACTGTGGGGAAATTTCGCGCTTATTAGCCACGTGTATAACTCTGCGGTATTTATTATCATACACGAACCTAATTTGCTGTAGCTCAAATTACGTGGCTTTTCATTTTATTATCTTGAAATAAAGTCGAAAATTACATTTTGCTTAATAACTTGTTCAGATGTATCTTCTTCTTAAACGCGTATCTCAGCAATACACAAATGAAATCAGTAATTATATATATTATATATATTACCACATTTTAATAATTATATTCCTACTACAATATTTACAGATTACAGAGATAAAGTTTCAAATCTATTCCAGTAAGAATATACACCCATTTCAGATAAATACTAAAAAGATTATTATCAATAGTTAAAAGATTTAGAGCATATAGTATATACTTATTTTAAGATTTTTATTTAAAAAGTTTTTCACACAATGATTGTTGTGTGAATAACGTCGCGAGATAAAATAATGCATATAAAAATTGAAACGCTCTACACGCTAGGTCACGGTTAAGGGTCTAGCGAGCACTCTAAAACGAAAACGAACTCGGTAACAGTATCGAATTAATTAAGTAGATTTTAACATGCTTTTGACCTAGTTGGAAACAAATTAAAAATTTCATGCGATTAAAATTGCCGTTCATTATGAGGTTTATTTTATTTGCCGGAGGCGCAACGTTTAAAACGTCAGTCAGGTTAATAATGTTAATATTGACATGATTATATTACACTCGTAGTATGAGAATATGAAATTGAAACGAGGCTTAATGGCATTTTGTATTTGATGTTTATAATATTGCACCCGGTTTGTATTGATGAATTTTTAATGCATGTAAAAGTACTGCCGTTTGCAGTTCTGCCCTTTTTTAATATGATAATTTTGTATATACTTTATGTTTGGTCACAGGGGTTGAAACAAAAGCATCTTGTTATATTTATGTAAATAAAAATGTATGTTTTTGTTTAGCGTCTTGCTAGGATTATCATTGGTTTCTACCATTTATTCATGCACTTATTTCTTGTACTGAAAATTAATAATGAACACAAAATAAGTTATAAAAAAGCTGTAGACGTCATTGAACAGAATACGTCCATCAAACTTACGTTAATACAAAATCAAACAACCATATTGTAAGTTATTTATTCAGCGTTTGATTAATAGATTAGCAAACCTGCAGACGCGTGAAGGTAAATATTGCTCAACCAATTTGTGTTGAGAGAAGTTTTTCGACGAACTCAAGCAAGTTACTTGAGTTATAAGCATCTGCTTTTTACCATCCCACTTCTGAGTTGTTTAACAAAGTTTCCGACGTAAACTATGTTAAGGATGACAGTCATGCATTAATAAAATGCATAAGCAGCACTTGGCGTCGCGTTCTTTTACTCGAATAACTTACGGAATATTAGTTTGAGTTTTGAAATTTATGTATAAATGCAGAGTGGTCGTAACTCGTACTTAGTTTTTACCAGTATTCGTATTTAGTAGTCCACAAAAATTTGACATAGTAGTCAAAGTTTGTAGCTGCAATAAGTATTTATTATACATTTAGTGCTTCAAAATTTAACTCTTTCGTTCGATAAATTTCTTCCATCTATATCCTGGCGAAAAGCGCAGAGCAAATAGTGAAAACGTGATTCAGACTTTATGGATAGTAGAAGCGTGACGTAACTGAGGTACATCCGATCCGGCATGTGATGGCAACGTATTGAACATGAAGATTGCAATTCGGCTTTGACCGAATGTCTGACCATACGCTTGCACCTATTCAATACGGAGCTTTGCTCATTGGACCGCTACCTTGATACACCAAGTAGCACAGATAATGCCACGAGAACGTAAATTATACCGTATTACTAAATGTATGTTAATGCATTTCCAATCATGCTATCTAGATTAGTTACCTCATTAAAAGTTACCCCACTAAATAATAGTAAAGTTTCCAAGTAAAGGCTTTTAACGTAAGTTATTATTTTTAGATTATATATTGTCAAATGATAATAGCTCAGACTCCAAAGATTTAAAAATAATGAAATTTACTTGTGAATAAAATAACATTAGGTACAAAAAGTTACGTGAATGACAATTTAAGAACGTTAGTTTTAAACAGGCCTTCCTGTATATTTTTATTTTACTTCTACATTAAATGCACTTGCAAATGTATACTTTAAAGTGTATCACAAACCACTATGTTTACAGCATAACTTAATTACTCACAGATCTATGTAGGTGAATTGTTCCGCTCATTTACAGCTTCGCGCAGATAGCTTGCATTATACAATTCAAAGCATTCGTGAGTCTGAATTCAGGCCGACCGTACCGGAGTATATTTAATGTTCCAGATTGCTAGGTATGTCGCCAATGCTCTATTTACAAGACAATTTGTGGCATTCTTTTAGTAGATATTTCATTCTTAACCTATTTACCTACCTTTTCGTCCAGAGCAGGAAGAATATTGACAAATTAGTGATACTTATGCATGTTCTCGAAGTGGTAGAGTCATATGCCGTATGGGGGAATAGGGCTGACTCACCCATTTCATACCACCCACCCACAGGAAACCGGCAGCGAGTAAAGGCAAATGATCAAAGATGTCGTTGCGTTACGTTCGTTAAGTGGGGGCACCGAAGGCTCATTTTTCCATCCCTTACTTTTATTTCATTTTGCCAAAATTCTTTCTTTTTTAAGGTAGATGGATAGTTTTGCGACCAGTCATTAGTGGAGGTGGACGCTTACCATCAACCAACCAGTTGCCCGCAACCATGTGAAAATTTATACATGAAGAGCAATAAGCATTTATATTGAATATTTATTAATTTTTTTAAATATATTTTGTTTACTCAAGAGCCAAGTAAAACATGTATGTCGTAGTTGAGTGAGGTAGGTATCGAAGCCGCGGCGAACAAAAGCTCAATCCTTATTGTGCTCTTTGCATTCAGACCAACCCAGCCGAAAACCTGTTAAAATTCATACACGCTTCATGGACACGATTGATTCTGTTTTTCGGTTATTTTAATGGTTTTATTATTATTTCATTCTTTGTGAATTTTGTTTTTAGCGGCTGCACAGAGTAATGTTTTTTGTATTAAAAATACCAAAATGTTTATAATTTTAAATAGCACAATAGGTCATTTATTCTACCTACATACAAAGAAATCAGACAGGCGCGAGATTAACTCGAATTTGACCTATTAGCTATTTTATATTTAATGATTTAATCACGAGTTATGTTTTGAATTTGTTTTCCCTGTATCCAAGGTCTTGTATGTCAAATTTCATAGTAGGGCAATGGGAAGTACTCGAAGGTTTTGATTGCCTAGTGTCGAAATGTGCGATGTTTTACCTTCTTTTAACATTAGAGATACATCCCATATTCGTTACTAAAGGGAAATTAAATATGTTTATACCGGATACAAGCCTGTTTGTTCAGTATTCCATAGCGGTACGAAAATTGTCAGTATATTTAAACGTTATCGTCAATAAAATATGCCTCAGCTTTTTTGTGGTATGAGACAAGACATGACAGGGCGCCTGTCTGGTGTAGTATTCCTTTCAACTTAGTAATATGAAATATATTAAATTCTAAGTGAATTCCCGACCCGCTAGCAAAGTATGAAGCACCATTTTTGCTTTGATCATTTTCTTCAGTTAGTGAGCAGATTCTATGCATGTTCCACAAAAAATGTGGCTTTGAAAATATTTACTAAACAGACTCATTTTGTTTTATTTTTATAAAACAAAAATCACAATTCACATACATGTGCACAAATGTATATAATTGCATATCTGTCGAATAGTATTCTCTTTAAGAATTAAAAAAAATGTATATCAAAATTAGTTTAATTATATAAAATTTAAATCCAATAGTGAAACAAGCTTGACAATATAAATGATCGCTTCATTAAGCTTAACTCTTGTTCAGCATTTATCAAAATTTCCTTTTGTTTTTCTTGGCTGCGGAGTTCATACATCAAAGTCAGTGTAGTTACTTTGATGCATAAAGAAAAGCGTTAAATAGGAAATTTATAATGATAGATGGGAGTTTACATACAGCTGTATTATCTTATAGGAATATGCAGAATCATTCTTGAAACTTTTTTAAGAAAATCCCGTTTTCAATAAAATCATAGTATTTTTACTTATTACTTTCATAGTAGATATAATACCATATATGATACAGACAATTCCTATTATAAAAACAAATCTACATTCTCTATATACCGTAAAACCAGGAGACAATAGGTATTCTATAACATAACAAAATAAATTTAATTAAACTTAAATATAGCGCAACTGAGTCATTGATTTTTAAATTATGCTTAAATTATTGCGAATTAATTATTTTCTTCTTTAAAAATACTCGTCTATAAAATTCTATTCATAAGAAATTTTCTCTTTAAATTCTAAGAATTTAAATCACAATTTGTAACATTTCATAAAGAGGGTGAGCTTGTCATGATTTTTTTCCTTATTTTTTCATTAAAAAGCAGTAAAAGTTAACGGTTGTTGGAAAATAACTTAAGCAATAAGCGTTGACCGTTTCTTAAGGACTGGAAGGGCAGGGAAAGGGTCGTTCGCGCCTGATTGTAATTAGTTCCAGGTCGGCGGTACATCAAAGTGGAGAGAGTTTCTTTCGTTTAATTGACCGTAAACTTTGCGCAATGGAGTAACATTTCAGTGAAAACACGAGCTAGCTTTTTAACGTCTGTTTTCACGCAAATTAGTGATTATAATGTCAGGAACACAGGAATATAGATTATTAATAAGCATGTGTTATAAAAAATGTGTTATACATAACGAAGAAAATATACATTAATACTATTTTATTTTCTCACTAATTACTTAAGGGACTATTGTTATAAGGCTCTTC
>JADANM010006310.1:4387581-4420120 GCA_026213755.1 Eurema hecabe | reverse complement strand
CATTGCCATAAAATGTGTTAAAGGTATTCAGTACAAAATATTGAGTATTGCGTAAATAAATGCTGATCATAAGACAATATAGTTAAATCAGTCTATGACACCCAAAAGTGGTATAAAATAGGATATGCTGAGTAATATGTAGGTATTGACGATTTATGGAACTTGATTAGTGTGAATGTTACACGGAGGCTTTGCTACAAGCGTTAATGTCGCCGATGCTTTTGACGCGCCTGTGCCTTCTTTGTTTGACGGCCGAGTCGTCGACGGATTTAGTAGGCAGAGGCGAGCTCACTCTATGGGCGTGATCCGCTTTTTGTCCGTATCTGAAAGAAAATTTTTATTAAAACTGCACGCTTCGTTTTTTTTCGCAACGCAAAGATGGAGATTAATGACTGTGTAGCTCGGTACAAAGCTGGAAACACAAACCTATTCAAAGTTCATAAAATATGAAATTCAAGAGTAACATGTGTTTATGAAATATGACCGGACTTTTGCAGTCGTGCGATCATCTACAATCGTATTATATAGCCTTTGTTGTGCATTTTATTGTTAAAACCGTTTCTTTTTAGGAAAAAAATCTATACTGATATTATATATCCTAAAACAGGTAAAGCGGCGATGTCTTTGAGTTTACTTCTTTAATATTTGTGACAACTTACCTATGCGTAATGCCTTCCTTAATTTCATTAAGTCTCTGTAAGCTGTCTCTAGTCGACACACTAGACTGCGAGTACAAACTCAGAGGAGTATATATCGGCTCGTACTCCTGCACAGTCGGCGGAGGAGCATACGTCATACTGAGCTGGGAGAGAGTCCTTCCTCCGATGGGCGGAGAATAGCACATCTGATATGATTGTCCCAAGCTCAGCGCACTAGAGCTCTCACTCGAACTAGACGGTGATTGTCGATCATGTTTCGATTTCAAAGCTCCCAGTGCTCGTGTGATAGAACCCTGCGGAGAAATAAATATAATGAGATCAATTAAATCTACACAACAAAATTCACAAGATAGATTCGTAAATTTACTTAAGAATTTTTTTGAATATGAATTATAATGTCAACACAAAGATGAGAAAAATTCCACGTGTATACGGCAAGTATGTCAAGTATTGGTGATGTTTGTACGAATAAAAATACTTACCCTTAAGCTATGTCGTCTCGAATCAGCATTAAAATCAATTCCAGGCAAACCGGTCGCTACGGATCTCGAGAACGGTCTACCTAACATTCTTATTTGATGGCCGAACATATTTCTGAAAGCATTATAATACATTAGGAACTGGGTCGTCACATCCAACTCACTCAAAGAAGCCAGACATCAGCCAGCAATTTTTTTGTTATTATTATATTTTGCCGTTAGTTACATTTAGTCTCTAACACAGAAAGCTTCATGCAAAATTATTTGCATATTTTTTTCTTTTACACCCTAATATATTTTATATTTTTTAACATGGAACGTAAAATGAATTGAAATTTATGTATAATACATTAAATAAATCCAGCTCACACCAAAAGCATGATGCACAGGAAAGAATACAAATCATGCTACTGTGTATAAAATAGTGATAAAATGACCTAACTTAGAATTTATTTTGTTGGCCAGAGAATGGTATACCGCTGAATTAGCAGTAAAGGTTTTTATACATATATTTTAAACATGAATAACAAATTTTGACTAGTAAACTTATTAAATGGAAGTTATATAATTTCATTCTATAAATACCATCCTTTGGCTACATGAAAATAATAACGATAAAAACTTTTAAAGAAAGTAAAGCATAATTATAGTGAACACTTATGAAACAAAATTATTCACGTATGATTATTAAACAAATTAACTGACAATGTTATACGAAATAACTTAAATAAATTTGAAAGACAGAAGTGGACTAAGCCCGAAAGTGCGACATGACCTAGTGAGCTAATGATGATGACAGAGAGGCATTCATGATTTATCGAGAAAATGATTTACCGTTCTGTCTCGATGATCGCCAAGAGGATGACGGACAACAAAATAACTCGACAATGTGATCATTTTATCTTTTTGAAAGTTTTATTCACATTTATATACCGATCGATACTGTTATAATTGTTCTAGTATACATACATTGTTTCAAATTTTACATTACGAATGTATACAATACAAGTCAAAAACATAGATATCTTACAACATTGATAATGCTATTTATTGTTTTTAATCCTAAAGCTATTGTGAATGGTTCCGATTTAATAATCAAAGAAAATTTCCTTTAAATAATATGGAATCGTTCAACTTGTTTAAATTCGTAAGATAAATTTAAGGAATTGAGTTTATGTAATAATGGGATCTTAAGCATCCCCTATATAATTATAAGACGAAGCATCAGATGCTACGTGACTTCCAACTAAGTCGAATAATTGTTACGTTCGCTAAAGTTATCAAATTGATTTGAATCTGAATTACAATAAGATGTGTTAAAATCTAAATCTACGGGTCGGTTAAAAGTTTTGGAGGTCAGGGTTAGTTATTAGTTAACACACCGATTCTAACATTGAGAAGATGGCACTGATATATGTATATATGTATGTTTCGCGAATGCTTCCGTTCGTTAAAACTTTTCGAGATACTTTAGCTTACAAACCACGATACCTACAATAACTTATCAGTCTTCACCGCTCGTAAAGTTTTCGATCAAAAAATCTCCACGAACGAGCAAGTTTGACGGAAGAAATTCTATAAAATACATTTTGCAAAACAAAATTATTTTGTGGAAAAATAGCACTTTACTAACATACGCGTATAGCACGAGGGAATTTTACATAGGTACACGTATCGGGAACGGACATCGAAGCGATATAATTTTACTTTTTTAAAAGACGAGTTTTTTTAGTTTTTTAGGTTTATCTTTGTTTTGTGGACAACATGGATGCACGGGCAGCCTCCACTTGCAGTTCTTCCACCTGGCAAAATATCGTATACCTGCAGGATTGCACCTTACATTATAATCAACTACAGGTATTACACCTACGGCAGGGGGCAGTGACTGTGAATATTTTATTGTCATGCAGTGCTCAATCTCTCTTATACATTTTCAAGTATGATTAAATGCTTAGCTCATGTCACGTGTACATATTTTATTATAAGCAGCATAACGGAGTGATCAACTTAATAATCGGACAGTTCATTTGCATTAAACAATTAGTGTACCTAACTTCTTGATTGTTCAGAGTTAAACATTTCTATCGTTGTTAAAATTTGCCGTGTATAAGGATTAAGCTCAACATGCTATTAATGGTTTAACTGTACCTTGCAGGAATGATGAGGGCATCAAATTCTGCAACTAAATGTCTTCGGATGATACTTTTGGATGGTGGTATTCCAAGAGCTGTAGCCATAGTCTCTCCAGTGAACGATGGTTCTAGTACTACTAGGCCTCCGTGGACTCCACTGTCTATTATAGGGAAAAATCTTTTAATAAGACGCAATCGATGTTAACTTCACAGAATGTCGGAATTTCTTTACATGAAATGTGCAAAATAATTGGTGAAAAATGAGCAAACCTTTGAGATTGTCAGCGAATTCTCCTAAATCAATATTGTGCGCCCAGCGAATGAAACGTTGATTGGTCCACACGAGAGGATCGGCGTCCACATTCTCACATTGGTGACGCCGAACAGCAAGAGCCTACAAAATATATAACACATTTACTAAAAACTGATTTTAAAAATTCACATATCGAATTCAGAAAATCAGCGTTAATGTAGTATAGAAATTGAGTCTTTTCTTGTTGGTCCATGATGGACCGGACTGCAATATGTGTAAGATAAGATGATTCTTATCTTACACATATTGCAGAGTTTCATTATTTCATTTTTTGGACAGTTTAACGAGGACGGACCAATCCGCGTATAAGAGTTTCGGAACCTAAACTTCTCCCAAAAATTTAAAATCCTATAATAAATGGTTATCCATAGGAAAATAATAAAAGCAATTTTTCAATAGAATCGATGAAATCGGCACGCTCGTCCTTTTTTACAAATTATAGATATAATATTCACCAAATAAACGAGAAGAAATTTCGCTTACTGTCGCCAAAGAATTCAAAAGAGGCTGGAATATGAAATGATTAACGACTGTTCCATTACCGGGCCGCTACGAAAAATATTTTATAACAGGCTTCAGTACATAATCCCTCGTTTGCTTACCCACCTTATATCTCTTCGCTTATCGAAAAACAAACTGTATGACTTTTAAAAAAATCAAATAACGCTTTATATTGTTAGCTTAATTGGTTTTATACATTTTCTTATTCACTTATCGACCACGAAAATAAATTTTATAATATTCATTATAATTTATTTTTCGAAGCACGTAAGATAATCTTATTAAATTGATATGATTTCAGCTATTATAATAATTTTGAATCCATTTCATTATACATATTATATTTACTTCCCTCCATCACGCGTACTTTGACGTCAATCACATTCATAGGAAATTGTGCAAAAAATCAATTCAATAAAGTACTCACCTGTCGATCGTACTTCATAATTCTCAGTAAATGAATGCCGTGGACAATCGAGGCTTGATGGAATTTTCGCGTCACTCCCAAATATTTCTCCAATTCCTTTTTGCTTATTGTGTCAAGCATTCGAGCGTCGACCAAATTCGCCAGGAACGACTCTGCGTACTGTTCGAAAAGTTTCGTTACGCTAAATAGATTTAATTACAAGGGCCGTTTTAGCTAACTTTTTAATTTAACGTCCTTATTTAAGGATGCATGAGGTGAATTTATACGGAAATTATTTAATTGCTCTAGAACAATTCTTTTTTATATTAAATCAGAAACATTTAGGTACAAGTAAGTGCTCTATCTTCAATACTTACATATAAGACAAAGTGTGACAAACCTGTGACAATCCCAGGTCGGGCAGCCACTCGGCAGCGACCCAGGCGTGAGTCAGCTGCCCTATAGCGGGGTTGCGCACCAAGTCAGGCCGCCGCCGCTCCTCGATAGCCAGTCTCAGCTTCTTCCTGTGCATCGGCTGATTGATCCCCAAGCCCACCTCCAGGTCTGTGTCGGTCAGCTCTAGCAAAACCTGCCCATTCAAAGCACGGATCTAGAAACAACGAGAACACAATATTTGACGCTTCTATTGCGTCATGTGCTTACGACTACCCCTATGAGAGTGTTTTATAAGATATCTAAAGATATTTTTAAGCTTTGTTTAAAGTTGTCAGTACATTTAGTTCCATCACTCAGTTAATAAAATAATATAAACTAACTAACATATTCCTAATGTGCCATTCATGCTTGGTCGACATTTGGAGAACTATAACTGTATTTGTAGGCTAAAAGCATTTCTAATTAGGAACGATCGGAGCTACTTATTTATAATTCCTATAGGTATCGACGTAAATTGCAGACTGTGTAAATTGTTAATACACCGTACCTAATCAGTTGTTTCCCGATCCCAGCTATTCGGGAATCAATTTGGAGCTTTCATTGATTATACAAATAACAATCTCCATCTGATGGAACTTTACCATTCAGATAACCTTCGAAAATGAGCGTAATATTAAACGGTTCCGCTTTACCCCAATTTAAGCAATCGTTGCACAACAAATTTTACTTTAAATAATGCTGCAATATTTCCAGTACGTAACAAAATTCACTTCAATATTTGCAAATGAATACGTTATGAGGTAGGGTATGATATTACCGGCTGTGTCCATATCTCTCTTATCACTTCATTGCAAAATTCAATTAAGAGTTTGGAAGTTATGCCCTATGTTTACCCGTATAAAATAATTGTGTATTCTGTTAATAATATCACGCGTTTTCAGTCGATAGCAAACGTGGCGTGAATAAATATGTGGCTTGCTTTAGCTATCAATCATGTTGACTGTCTACTGTATTTTTAATATTAATTCGTTTTCACCTTCAGGTATACAGTGTAGTATGTGTTATATAGAAAAATTGGTCAAGTAACAAGATGCATTTTATATTACCTAAATACTTTTTTGTTAATATGGAGTCTATTTAAACTAACGTATTCATTTTGCATATACTCAAAGGTTATCTTCTAATTTGCAAGTCGTTATTATAACTTTAAGCTAAAGTTTTGTAATACACAAAACTTTCAAGCTCATCGAGACGAAGTTGCTATGGATTCTTCGTTTAATATTTGATCTGAATTAAATCGTGCTATTTTTTGTGATAGGCATGCAGAATGCAGAAAGCAGCTGGATCATCCTCCTTATCCTGTCGCGGACTACGTTTATATAGCCGCGGGGGTATTTTTTTTAACTATTATTCTCCTACAAACTAAAAACTACGTAAATCTTTTCACCTCAATGTAGTTCTACTAAAGCTCACCTTTCCGCTCTTCACGTTGTCAGCGATAGTGGCAGCGTACTGTGGCATGCCGAGCGCTAACTCCAGCCAGGCGATAATGGCCGGCGCCCGCCATCTTGACAAAGGTAAGGACGCTGCTTCGCGAAGAGCCGCCTCGCTGCCCAGCGGAGACCAAGAGCGCGTACTGCCTCCAGCGTATACCGGCTCTAAGGAATTTACGAGTGTTTTATATAAATATGAATATCTCTGATTCTTTTTTATAATATCTAGTCGTGCGTGATTTTTAAAATCAAACATCCAAAATACTCGTTGTTTGCGTTTTAAGTAAATTTATATATTTAACGATGCAGACAGTATTTTAAATAATGTAGGATTAAAAATAGATTTTTAATGATACCAAGCATTAAATATTAATGCATAGTAAAAAAGTAGTTTCTTTCATGTAAGGATCTTAAAAGGTATCCGTGACTAGCCGATACATTATATTAAACGCAGAGGGTTGATTAGTAGCAGTTGGACATAACCGATCTTCATTATTCCTCATGAACATGGAGATCTTGTAGGCATGTGTTTACTAAAAGTAAAGAAGCTCACCACTCTCATGTCCACTAGAGGCCGCACTGCCAGACTTGGTGCGATGTCGGCTCCGTGCAAACACGCGCGATATGGAGCCCCACGCGGAGCCGCGGCCGCGCCCGCCCTTGCTCGTAGCACGCGACCGCACGCCTACCAGGGCTGACTCGCACTCTCCGGGGCTCGATAACTGCTCCACGGACCTGTACCATTCAGAAATTGTATAAACCCTAGATTGTATCATCAGCAGTTAATTGCAGCTACCTGGTTACTGCGCTTGTCTACAAATTTGCTTTTATACATTTCATAGGTATCTTAATATCAAGGGAGTTGGTTCAATTTTTATATTATTTAAAAAGCGGTGTATGTTTATCGAAATTATTTCTCCCATTTATCTACATAAAGAAAAATCTCACTTTTTTCACATTGTATAATATCTGTATAATATCAAATCCGGTAATATTGTTTTTGATTTAAATTAAGTTCTAACGAAGTAAAATTCATACAATTAAACAAATATTAAAAATTCTATTTGACATTTCAGTTGTTTACATATGAGCAAAGCTACATATGGCTTAAGTAATTACTTATTTATTACTACATTAGCAGTGTCGACAGTTTGTCCTAAGCATTTAATCCCGTTAAGAGACTATAATGGGTTCAAACGTTTCGTCTAAATGTCTGAGACCCTTGTACTAAGACAGTTGATCCGTTTATGTTTTGATGACAACATTTTAGCACTAACAGCATTTATTTACTTGAAGCGGAGTATCTTTGCTTTGTATGTAAAAAGGCATAACACCGCTTATGTCTTCTTGCTTGAAACACATTCGTCCTCTTCTATATGTAACAATATTATTAATTTATTTAAAGTTTCATTCTCTATAAATATGCTATAGGAATGGAAACATTCAGATCGACATCCCTTGTTCAATTTTTAACACAGAAGCTTAAAGCTTCGTTACGCGACATCCCAAACAAAAGGTATTTCATAACAGTTATTCCTATCAATGATTGTATTGAAAATAAATATGATACCTGGAGAGCGAGCCGGCGTCAATGGAGCGAGTGAACGGGGACGCGCTATTGTGCGGCGACAGCGTCGGGCTGCAGTCGCGCGGCGTGCTCACTGCGACAGCGTTTTGTTACTTGTTACTTGTTACATCAGTAGCGTTTACATTATAGACATTGTTATATTATCTTGCATAAACTCACAGGTATACGTGCACATACGAGTATACGTGCCGATTGGTTGAAATATGTATAGATTTTTAATTGGTGTAACGGTTCGACCCACTAACTTCAGAGATAAGTTTTCCATTACCACATTGAAAAAATACATTTGTAATTTTTCTGAATGGCCATCGCGCTTGCTGTGGTACCACCCTTCTTTTTACCCGTGACATTGCAGTTCGGTTGCATTCGGTCGGTAAGTGGGAGAATAGTATATAGTAGGTGTACCCCCTTATTCCCTTTTATCTCTTCTTTATTCCTTTTTGTGACAAATCTTTTTTTTTCTTTTCTCAAAGGCCGGCAACGTATTGCCAGCCTTATCATTTCACTCGTCGCTTAGGTTTAGGTAATTTATAATCTTCTTTATCGTAGATAGAGTCTAGAAAGCTTTATCTAATATCTAATGTACATATTAACAAAGTAGGGTAAGCGCCGAGAGGCTATTATCTCCATTATTTTATTTAATGTAGACAGAAAAACATGTGTATATTAATCAATAAAAATATTTTCATAAAGTAAAGAGGAGAATAAAAAAACATATTCGATTTAGCCGTAGCAACAGTTTACTAATAGTCTTATATCTTTCCAACAATTTGCTCCCAAAGAATTTTCGTACCGGTCGAAAAACGTTCTAGTATATCTTAATAAAGATGTGGGCGTCCCGCCGAGAGGATTAAGAAAGGTTAGAACAAATTCGACTTGTGGTAATAACGTAGGAATTTTGTTTTCCGATGAAATTTTGGACAAGCAACGTTTATATTTAATTTATTTTTATTTATTATACCAAACACTGTTTGTTCAAATACATTACAAATACAAATTAATCGAAGCTTAACCTGGTTGTTATTTTGTTATGAAATACATGTTCGTTAAAAAATGTTTAACTTAACAATAACTGTACAAATACAATTCTCTGTTATATTTTTCTTAGAATATATAATTTATATTGAATGTCGTTCAATAAAAATTATAGAGTAATATCTACAAATGAAAAAAACGTGAAAGGGTTTTTTTTCCTCGAAAATAATTTTTCGGTCAAATTATTTCTAGTCGATACCTAATTACAGCCTTTTCAGGTCAGTAAGCCGGGCGCTCAGAAATATTATGATAGTTTGGCCTCGTACGGGGAATTCAGAGTAAGCAATAAAGAAAGGAACTAATAGCCAGTCTCTTTTATCCCAAAATATTCGTGCGAAATGGCCTTAGGTAGGTACAAGTCCGCTGAGATATAAGAGTGGGATAATTAATTTTCCCTCAGCATAGCGGGTTCGCGGGATAAAATATAAACAGTAAGGACAGCGGCCTCATTCATTTGAGGGCAGATAATAACGTAATTATTATTTTTTACAGTTCAATTTTTGAAACGGGCTGTCTTTTTTTTAATTATTTTATTAATTGTATATAAAGCGATACATTGTACAAAACGCCCGCAGCTTTATATGTTATTTTTTTAAGTATTAATCTCGTGAACATACATATTACAGGCTATATGTAGCATGATAGCGAACGCATTGATATACTTGTGATAATGAAATTCGCGCGTGCTCACATTAAGTTAAATAATAATGAAAATGCACAGGAAGTAATATCGTTAAAAGCATTTCAGACGATAAGTTGGTTTTCAGTAAAATCCATTAAAATAACTGTTGTAGTAGTCGCAATTTACGATACCGATTCCGTTTTATAAAACTTTTTAAATTTACGCTTTAGTCGTCGAAAATTGATGTTATTTTGAATTTAATTTTTTACACTGTCATTTTGTTGATGGTTTTAAAGAATTATATTTTGGAAGTGCACTCTTAAAATGATATCACGATAGATTTATAAAATAACGAAGCTATGCCCTGAATGTTTATTAATAATGCACAAACAATTAATTGATTTCACTGTTGTATATAAAGTTTCATAAAACAGAGTATTCGGATGTTTACTCGCTTACACGATAGTAAACGGTAACTTCTTGACGTCGATAGTCATCCAATGAAATCGCGTAGTAACATATTCTAAGTGATATGGAAACTTACACTGGTATATAGGGTGGGCGGAAGACACGAGTGACACAGCGTCAGTGTCGTAGGGGTCGAGAGTGTGCGCGCCCTCCGCGGTGGAGTCGGACAGGTTGCCGCCGCACACCGACGTGGCACCGCCATCGCTGCTGCCTGTAACTGACCTTACGTCACCATACTGACACACTATAGCCTCTTTTTTATAGTATGAAGAGGGGAGACGAGCTGGACGCACTCCGGATGGTAAGAGTAACGCCAGCCCATAGCCAATGCAGTGCTACCCGAAACTTTGCTATAAAGCCCAACTCCGGACAGGGTGCACTACACCGACGCTCCCCTCCCACTTTGAGTCATCAGATGTTAAGACTTATTAGCCCAGTAATATACTATATACACTAGCTACGTCAAAACACGTAATTTATGTAACCAATCTTAATTTTTTTAAGTATTCCTTTGTAGCTCATGTAAGTTGGCAGTCGGTGTCAGGTAAAACAATAACCGTTTACTTGGTTAATTCGATAAATATATCGAATAGTTAGTACCTATAATAATAGGTACTAAGACTGTCGTAGCATTTACTTGGCACCGACTTCAAAATTATGAAATAGCTATTTAATCATTTCTATATATTGTGCGAAGCAAGCTATAAGAAATTTATTTTTTCCTTTTTAGTTTAAAATCCGCTTATTTATTTTTATTTAACATCACATGTGTTTGTGTTAATAATTATAATTAAAAGTTCCGGAATAAAGATGAGTCATCTCAACGACACGACACAGTTCTACAACGGTATACCTCTAACACCTGAATCAGCGCTGCAGCTGCCCCGGTCGCCGATGAGGCCGGACGGTCCGCCGAGCATCATGGGCGGGCCTAATCCAAGTGACGCCACACTCTCGCCTTCAGACAGACATCCGGCTGCTTGCAACTGCCTTCGAGCCTACGTAAAAGTGGATACTATAGTTCATATATTGTGCCAACTAAATCTTTATTTAGCATATACTAAGAGCCATGAAACAATAAAATTAAAAAGTATTTTAAACAACACGCCGATAGCGGTTAATGTATGCGGCGGTAGGACCCATTTCTGGTCGAGAAATAGGAATCAAGTTTAAAACATCAAATAACTTTTCAAAAATCTGTGTCAGAATCGAGTCATTAACACTAAGATGATCATAGATCATGGGGGATTTAATCTACGGTTTCCGTTATCGGATATAAGTGTTTTATACCTTGTATATAATACGAAAACCGGAAGTGTCTATCTTAAAAACACAAATCTTAATAAAAAACAATAAAGTTATCTTTATAATTTAATTTCGAAACGAAATAAGATTTCAAGTATTTATAACGTGCATATTGCTGGAACAGTTGCGCTTAACTCTCATTGCGATTTACATGAGAAGGAGCAATTTGAAATGGTAATTAACACCGTGTGTCGGTGATGGATGAGTAACGGTGGCTATTCAGCGAAGCTATGCATCATTATTGTTTCCTGTCGATATTGCTTTGTCTGTTATTACAACCTCATCATACACACCACCTTGTACATTTTCATACATAAATATGTATCAATAACTTGATAGATTACATACAATGATATTATATTAAATAGATATGTTATACGCGCAAAATAATGAAGACGCAAAAATATCCTAATTAGGACGCCTTACCTATAGGTAGGATTGGTTGCTTGTACATTCACGCGCAACTGACAAAACTAACCATCTCTATTTTTCTTATTGGTTTTGTCATTTACTTCTTTTCTATCGTTTTGTGTGTGCTGCTGCTGTGCGGAACCCTTTTTCGGTTGATTTGTGTGGGTATAACATATCTATTATATAGTATAATTGATTACGTAGATATCTACTTTTTAGAAAACGTCACTTTCTGCTAACATTATTACGGACGTTTTCATAAGAATTAATTTACTAAATTAAAAATTCTCGACTTGATTATAAATGGAAGTTTGAAATGAAATTTTATGCAAGCTCACTGAACTTCTTTGAAATGTTAAAAGAAGTGACTGATGAGAATATTTTAGTTACATTCCGTTTTTCCATTTTGTTGTTTTAATCATTTATTAGGAATAAATAATTAGGGTTTTACCAAGGACTTTAAACTATATCAATTTAGGATTGAAAGTTTTAAAAATAAAAATAAATGAAAGAACTATTTGTTAGTTGTAGTTTGAACATTGTATTTTTATAGGCAACTTTAAAGTTCAGCAAAAGGTAGCTGATTCATCGTGAAGAAACAATATCTTCATCCAGTCTGTTAATGAATATCTAAAGCAGTCTGTCTGCCTTTACTATTCTATACACCATGTAATTATACTAAGACCCATAATCCGGGCTTATATTCAACTAGACAATTATCATTGACGCAACTTCATTTCCTGTGAGCTTCGGGAGTCTGACAGGGGCTTTGTCTCTAAGGGCAGGTATCAGCGCTAAATTAATGTTCAAGACAGTCGCAGTTATTTCTCACGATCAAACTTTGGCCTACAACCCTAATTAAGTCAACGGACCGTAAGAAACGCATGGATTGATCCTCATTGGTACCTAATAAATAATATATAACAATGTAAGATATAAAATATAAAAACAACTAACGTTTCCATACGTCAAAATGATACACAAAAATCCTATAAAGTACCTACTTAATAATAATTTATTTCGTATTAAAATTTGTATCTGCTTTTATTGTATCTGCTTGAAGGATGTTCCAAATGTACGAGTATAAGATTATTCTCTGATATCGTGTTATAATCGGTTGCTAAAGGCTACTTACTTCAAACAGTTGTTCTCTAGCATGCCGCAACTGCGTATCCCGTGCGCTCAAAGCTGCGGCAAGTTGTAAAGATCGTTCGGCTTCGTCGCGAGCGTGACGCAGCAAGGCCGCTCGCTCACGTTCGCGTTCGGCGCGCTCTGCTCCTAGCGCGGAAGATGCTCCACTACGGGACCTCATCTATGTAAGAAAATCGAGAATAAATCTTTAAATTTTATGTCGACTCGAATTTTCACCTAAACGGGTGTATTAACGTGTATCACGAAAAATTTTAGCTAATTGTAATTACATGTGACAACCAGGCAATCATAAAACACTTTGAAACTCATAATACGATATACTTCGCCACACATTAGACGACAAAGAAGCTTATACACAATGTAAAGCACTCATGAAATCAAGTTGAAACCTTCATCAGTGGGCTCGTTTAACTTGAATAAAGGCTCATGTTTGCACGTCGACTGAGTTTTCTAAGTAATTTTTTCTAAAAACCATGATCTGATTATTATAATATATAAGTTCATATTACCCTTCATATTACAAAAAAGCAATATATTTTCTTTAATAAAAAAAAATAGAAATGTATGTCAAGTTATTTAATAATAAAAACGTTTTCTTTGATAATTCTACCGTTAAAGTTAATTATACTGTTAATTATAACTTCAAGACAGATAAAAAATTCCAAACCTGTTCGTAATTCCTTATAAAATCTCTCAGCTCCTTTTCTTTATCCTCGAGAGTCGCGTAGAGTTGCTTCATCTGGTTCAGTAAATCGAATTTCTCAGCCTTAAGCCGCTTCTTATCAGCCTTGAGGGCTAAAATAAGAACACAATAATGAATTTCACATTCAATTAATTTTAATAATACGTTCGCTCATCCTCAGTTTATAAAGCAAACATATTTTTTATAAAAATATAAGCTTTCAGCTGCTCTGTTTGTTAAGCTTTTGCATGAAACAGTATAACTAATTATAAGAATTACTTAATAATTGTACATAATGTATGTTTAAATTTGTTTGCCAATTGTTCAGTTGTGAGCCTTTTGCTCTAAGGGTTGTGGGTTCGATCATCACACTAGAAAACTATTTTTTCAATTTACATTTGTAGTTTTTGGGGTATTACTAAGTTTCACATATGTGAAGATATACATATATAGGTATTTACAAAAGGTTCATTTATATTATTTATTTGCAGATGACAGTAAAGAGAATTTATTGAAAGAACTTTAGTGCTTAAAAGTCTGATAGTAAAAATTGTATTTGCGAAACATTCCATTTACTGCGAACAATAACGAGGGCTTTGGGCACTAAATTCCAATCCTACGAGATTTAAAATACTTCACAAAGACTCCAATGTCCACTTGTGTCCTTTGTAGTTCTATCTCAAATCTCAATATGTACGAGTATATACGTAACGTCTTAGTCCTTTTAAAATAGCTTAAGTAAAAGCGTTTACATATCTTACATTAAACTTTATTACTTAAGAAATAAGAGTCAAAGTTAGATATAAGGTTTATAGTAACGTTTTGTAGAATCGTAGAATCACAAAACTTTTACACCCTCGTTGTATGTCTTATATTGTTTTTGGAACGTTTGGGTCAACAGAGTGCTTGAAAGGGTACTGCGGTGTACAATAAATCCTTATAATTTTGCCATGTGCGTCTGTCGTACGTAGCGACAAATAGAACTAGAAAATCATAATTTGGTATGCATATTAAAATATAGTCTGTATTCGACTTCTAAATTATAAAATAACTGTTAAAACATTTGTATATACTAAATGAAAATGCGTATTACTTTGTGGGAAGCAAATTAATTTTTTGCTTTTTAGTTTGAAGTCGGTTTATTTATTGTTAAAAATAATGTATAAGATTTTTTGCTAGATATTAAGAGTTATATTAAATTCCAATATTGTAATTTAAAAGGCACTTCATTAGATTTAATATAAAATGGCAAATGTTTCAACATTCAATGTAAAAGTGAAATTTCAATTAAGCCTCACTTACCTCAGTTCTTTTATAAATAATAAGTAGGTAATAGGTATCTACTATTCAAATGATTTGTAAGTGATATTTATTATAATTAAGAAACATCACTCATAATACCGTTGTAAATTTAATTGCAATTCATTTTCATTGCTGTTTCAAATAAATAGAACTCGTATTTTTTTCTTTTATTCAGAGCTTTTAATGCTTTTAATACCTTTTAGAAACTAATTACATGTGTTTCCTTGTTATACGCTGACATTAAATAATATAGTGTATTCAATAAAGGCGTTAGGCGTTAACTTTTTTTTTATTGTAAGTGACAGCTTAGCGCGGCTGTTATCGTGGCTCACTTGCGCCGGTAACCCGCCTTTGATCGATATTTTATAGAGCGTAACCAACGTGTAGTGATGCAATTTATTCATACATCCAATATTTTAGTACATCACATCAAATGAATACACAATTTGTTATAAAAACATAGCCAATTTTTATTTTTCAGTTATTTTTATTTTCAGCATTAACAACCGACCGATCCATCAAACATTTGAAATAGTAATTTTTCTGCTTTATGAAGTAGTAGTTTACATAACTGAAGTGAAAAATGAAATTGAAGTGGAATTGTAGATTGCTTTTATTGTTTTTGTATTGCCAACGAGATCAAATTAAATATTATGGTTACCCACAATCCAATAAATTTAATTAATTAGCGGTTTTAAAGATAAACTTAAGATATAAAATCAAGATAAACCTATAGAAATAATTTAAATATATATTGAGGAGAATATTAGCAAATAATCATTGCTACTGTAATTTAGGATGTTGATGATACTGTTCCAGCGACCTGATATTATTTTAGGTTACACATGTATGTGGACGAGCATTGCAGTTTGGCTGGATTTGACTGGCCTATCATGGAACCATTTTTCCCTTCCCGCCCTTATTAAGCCTAACTTTTATGCCATTTTGTCACAAAGCTATTTCTTCCTCTTTTAAAGGTCCCACGATCATATCTATAAGGAGGAGGTTTTATACGTATTATATTTACCGATACACGTATACAGGATAGATATATAATATCATAACCTATATTAAATCCTCCTATTAAATATCGCTTGTATTACTATTAAGACCGCAATATATAAATGGATAAAACTTCTTAAGGCTTATTGAGTTCGATTTTCTCGAAGGTAACGACATTAGTGAAAATGTCAGTGGAAGTTACAAACCGACCCACGGGTACGTGAGCCGAAAACTAATTTCTCATACCATTCATATTGGACACTTATCGAAATATGCCAACAGTTTATCAAAGCGGCGGATAATTACACATCCTCGAATTACTTGAGATAATATTTCAACCTTAACATTATGTTATTAGATTGGTTACGTGTAACTTTGTATAAAAATAAAAAGATTTGTTTTTCTCGGTCATTAACTGTTGATCTAATACTATACGTATGTGAGTGTGGTGGTTTGATAAAACTTAACGTTTTAATTTTACTATCTGAATTTCTTTTAAACAACGAAATAAATAGACACGTTTAAAGAGGTCGTTGCTTTTTATGATGGTAAGATATTATTAGATTACTAATTAGCGATATAATGTTACCTAACTTAGCTTGTATATTTTACCTATTTGTTTCTTCCAGTACAATGCTTAGAAATATATTTTAAATTTAAATGTTGTTGTTATTTGAAAATATGTTCTTATCAAGCAAATGAAACTCAATGACCTTAAAACAGCTGAATTAAAGAACCATGGCTAGAAAATCTGCTTCACCCGTCTACGCAACCATCCGTCTAAATATTTTTATACACACAGACACACGACCTTCCATTAAGACTACTCTTTTTGCATCAAAGGTAGCATAAGTAATAACATCTGTTCGACTGAAACTTACAACTGACAGCTTCCCTAGCAAGTAACAGCTCCTTTTCCATCTGTTGTGGATCTAACGGTGGCGTTTCCTGGTCTTCATCGTGTCCTCTCTCGAGCAGCGCGTTACCGGCCTCGCCCCGCTCCACCGCCGCGACCAGCAGACGACGTACGCGGGTCAACTCCGCCTGCATCCAACATTTTTACATACATATATCCCTTGGATATACTAATATAATTTGGATATATTAAAACTTCTAGACGGATCAAACTGATTATGTACATTTCTCCGCTCATAGAAAAGCCTATAGTTTGTACTTTATCTTTATTTTTTATATTCTTCTTGTAAATTTGATTATCACAAGAATAAGTAAGCCAGCGTGGGTTTATATTATATAGTGAAAGCCATGATTTTTTCTAGTTGGAAATCAACAAAATGACCTAGTTAGTCGACCTACGCTTATGAAGGTTAATCCAATTTTTGAAGAATACAAAATATAAAACTTGACAACGCGTCGTAACCGAACAACAAGGTGAAAAGGTCACCCGCTTTCAATAATCTTTTGGATCGGGAAATACAGTGAGTTAATAGAATTTAAGCTTAAGAATAGAATTAAAATTCTTTCTTTTAAAATCTAAATGAATTTAAAAACTACAACTAGTAGTTCCAATTTCAAATCTGGAGATATGCTATAGTATACGTGATCGTACCGAGTCAATTAAATTGAACCCCTCTGTGTACGAATTATTTTACCTGACTGAGATATAAGGGAGGTCGAACTGTGATCGGCGCCGTGTGTGGATCAGCCCTAATTGCTATCGATTTGTTAACTTTCGAGTCGTACAGCGACGGGTTTAGAACATTACAGTCACGCGAGCATGTGTCTAGTTTAAGTGTCTATGTACTGTATGAACAGTTTTATAAGCAAATACAATGTAATTATAATTATAGCGAATTTTATATCGAGGTTCTATATACAATACTTCATCACATTTGATCTTAAATCAGGGTATGTTTTTATGGAGTCCGAGAACCGCAACTAATGGACAATTACTGAGCTATTCCGAAAACGATGAGAGCTTCAAAGCAGAGAACAAATGAATATTCGACAGTTTGGTAAACTACATGATATTGTTATAATAAACCTTCTACGGGCGGTTGAGCCCTGATAAATGTTTGCTAGTAAGGAAAATTGCCTAGGTAATCCACTAAAGGTGTATTCTAACCATATATCCGTAAATATCCGTTCCGAGCAATAACGGGTGAGCGACGTTTCATGTCGCTATACATTTTAATCTTGTAGATCGCACCACATCAGTTTCAATAAAAACTTTTAAGTCTTAATAGACTTCATAGATTCGAAAATAAATCGTATTTATAAACGAATGATGATCTATATTTTATATTGTTATAAATTATTGGTTTTTCACATAACTAAACACGGTATAATTCATCCGTTGGGTATACTATAAGGCGGTTTAAGGTTTCGCGCGTTTTACCCAAAAATATTTCAGCGTATGAATTCATTATGCTTAAACTTTGACTTTAACTAAAAATATATGATTTTGATTGATCAGTAAGTTGAGTCAAGAAACTTTGTCATTCACTATATTCAATGGGTTCAGAAAATAGATTAATATGAAAAATAGAAGAAATACAAAATATAAATTAACTAATTCAGATAAGTATTTGAAAAATAAAGTATAAACATGTTACTTTTGAAATATCATTTACAAAGAAAGAACATTGAAAAAAACTCGAACACTTTTTAATTAGGATTTCCAACGATCTTCTTTTCTCGTAACCCAAGCCTATAATGTACCAGGAATACATAAAACAAAAGAACCTGCAATCTCTCATTCTCGGTCCGCAGTCGGCGGGCCATCTGCGCGGCGCTGAGCATCCCGGGGGACGCCGGTACCTCTTCCTGCCGCGATCTGTCCGACCGACCTCCGGGCGATGGCGCATCTGGCGTACATACGATTCTCTTAATTTTTAAATAAGCCTCTTTGCTACAAATTTTATGATCAAATTAGAATTAACATTTGATTACGAATGACTTTGATTCGATTTTTGTTTTTTGTATGCTTAAAATTAAATAATTGACGGCTATCCTCATTTATTTACTAAAATATTAATCAGTTGACATAGTAAAGTTCACATTAATTTTTCAAATGAAGTATAGTAGTATTTTTCAATTTGAAAACACATTCAATTGAACATACAATTTAGTATAATTTGGTTTTGATTTTATCAAAACAATAAAAGTGGGTAGACGCTATCTAAAGTACTATTATTTTGTAAAAGGTATCATATGAATGGAGTTGGTTATGGGACATAAACAGCGTAATAATACGAAACTTCTTTCAGTCACGAAAGCCGCTGGCCTCGTCCAGACAAATCGATTATATTTGAATGTATAACGCATTGTGGCGCGGGGCGCAGGTGTGTGGCCTTTGATTGTAGTCTCTATTAGGCGTCCAAAAAACTAACTAATCCTTTAATAAATTACTTTCTTTATACCGCCTACGTAACGAAAGTACATATAGATATAAATTTATGTTATAGCCGTAAATAATACCAGACTTCATTTTAAGTTTCAAACACTGAATTTTATTTAATATAAATCTTTGAATAATTAATTCGTTAATTGGCGTATAATAGCGCTACTCTTGGAAGCTAATTAAGAAAGTTATGAGTATCAAGTGACAAATTGCAACATTGGACGAGGCTTTCTTTATTGTAAAGTTGTCTAGGAGTGCAGTAAGTGCAAATGAGCTTATTTCCCAAGGCGGCTGGCTCATTAGCGCTCTGCTACGAACAGACAATGTATGGAAACTACATAATTTGAAAGAACCATGATTAACTAAACGGCCTCTTGGCTTATTTCACGTCTCAAAATTTGTCTCAGGAATCTTACCAAAAGTTCTTTAACTGAAATAATATTTTGATAGATTTATGAAATGATCTGACGACGTCGACCCAGTAAACTTATCGAATTATCAACATTCAATAAAGTTTCGGTACAGACACTGCCAAATTTATTATCTGATCTGGAATTAATAATTTCTTTATTTTTAACCGACTTTTAAAAAGGTATTTTAAAGGAATTATCCCATGACAATAAAATGAGGATTTTATGATAAAGACTATTATGTTGGGAAGAAATAACATAGCGTGTAGTTTGTATTCAGTGAAGCTCATCTAAGACATTAGTGACGCTTATAATAACTTGTAGCACAACGCGGAAGAAATTTCAACGAACTTGCTTCATCAAGAACACAAACATTTCAGCCCGACTAGTTACTAACTATCTCTCAGCACACTCTGTAACTGTATAATACGCGAACCTTTTTATTTTTCTTATAAATGCGATTTAAAAGTAGGTATTCTGTGGTGTTATTGTTTGAACTATAATTGTTAAGTTGGTCTCTGCCAATTAACAAGTTTAAAACAAAACTTTACAAAGACTGACAGACATCTTATAGTAGTTACTTTGAAAGTCAATATTATTCAATTATTTAGGACAATAATATACAATACATTAAAGATAACAGAATATTTAAACATTAAACAAGAGGTCATTTTTAAAATCTGTTAGATTTAGAAGAATTTGTAATTTCTGAATGTGTTCGTTATATAAAACTGTAGATGACTGTACGTTATAAGGTAAAAAATAAGTATAACTATAAATAATAGATACTAGATAGAACTTTAAGATCTAACCTCCATCGAGATTAGCAGTTATATCAGCCCTAGGTTCAGGGCCATCGCTACTTCTGCCAGGCGAAGTGGCGTCGGGTAGAGGAACTTCTTCTTCGGAACTGTCGGCTGGATCTAAAGGATTCTTATCACTCGTGTTACTATTGCCAATCTCTGCGTATGTACCGCTGTCGCTACCGTTTTGATTCCATTTTATAGGTGATTCTAGTTTACCATTCGTTTGATTTTCTTTATTGTCCTCATCTGGCGAAGAAACTGTTTCATTGGTTAGTCATTTTAACTTGATATTATTAAAAACAATGAATAAATAGATTTCAAATAACTAACTTCCTGTGAGCCATTATTATTATTTACAAATATAGCTCATAATAATTAAAGTGGCTTGTAATTGTCAAGTGGTTTGAAAAATTGTACCTAATAATAATAGTAATAGCTTAACAATACCAAAAGATCTTCTTAACCTCTAACCTTACAAAATGTACTATTTATAATATAGATAAGTATGGATTGTTCTATTTTACCAACCTATAAACGGATTGTCTTTGCCATTTCGAATTGATAGTTTCGTTGTTCTATTTAGGGTTGCTTCTCTATCGCCGTTCAGCGCCCCGTTTCGCGGTTTGTCGAGGGTTCTGATGAGAAGACGTCTCTCTGGAGGAACTGGTCTATCTAAATCACTCCTATCGAGGGCAGAGCAGGCCGGCGTGATCAGAGGATCGGCTGGTTCAGGCTCCGCTTCTGTCTCAACTCTTGTACCCACTGATACTTGTTCATCAACCATTTTGCGTAGTTTCGCCTGCGTAGATAACATAAAACATAATTCCCATATATAAATAAAATAGCTTACTGATCTAAATAGGTACTAAAATTTAAGTGATTACAAACAAAATTGTATTTATACCATTTAGAAATTACTATTCAGTCAAATAAATATTACACGAAAATGACAAATTGTGCTAGGGAAAGTTATTACACAAAATTAATATAGGAAGTTACGTCTAGTCTAAATGCCATTAATCACGCTACGGAATCTAATTTGTTCAACATCTAGGCCACAATGCCAGCCATATTTAATAAAGCAGTCATAAAAACAATACCCTTTTGTCCTACTTAAGCTAAGAATTATGAACGTTCCACGAGTTACTTTATAAACATGGGCCTTTATATTAACGGCCTGACATTACGTTTCGACGGGCTCCTTATCTCTGTCTATTAATCTAAACAGTGTCGTCTATTCAGTTTCCTATAGGCCCTCGCCATGATTTAATGTCATTTTCAGTTTGCAGTTTTGCTATTACGGCCTGAAATTGATTTCTATATAGGGGTGATAAGAGAGTTCAAAATAATAAAAAGTCTTGCAGACTAAATTTAAAAACATATGCGAATATTTTGCATGACAATACTGACGTGGTCAAGATATTCTATAAGCAAGCATATAGCTTTTATCGCAAAAAAACCTTTTAAAGAAAATGTTGCTGTATAAAATTCAGTATAAACGTGACATGTATACGGAACAACAACGTCACTTTAAGCAACTAAACTAACTATATAAATATATTCAAGACCATAAAAGTTCTTTTATATCAAGGCATAGGCATTTGCACAATATACGCGCTGCATAATTAAAAAGTAGATAAATAAAATATAGCTATACTAAAATAGTATAAGAGACTTGCGATTAATAATTGATATAGAGCTTTTCCAGAAGAGGCGAATCGTGAAGCAAGTACTTTATACGCTTGCTTAGTTGCTGTCAAATATCTTACCTTATATTAGACCAACTGGCAGCGATTCCACCACTTCCAGGCAACCTCTAACAATAACGTACACTACTCTAGTTGTTCTAGGATTATATGAGAAATTTAGTATACCTGAGCGTCGCCTAGAATACGGCGCACTAGCGCCATCAGGCCGCTGTGGCAAGCGCTGGCATGCTATCCACCTGCGCCTCTCAGCCGCATGCTTCCACTTTACCCTACCTTATTGCTTTAAATATATCTTTGGGGTTTTCTCTATGTCCTGATTACTTCGCTCAATACGACAGCATTTTAACCTGCAATTAAATAAAACTGAATTAGATCAAAATTTTTAATTTATCAAAACATTATTTTTTATGTTAGAATTATTATATAGAAACGATGTTTGAAAGAAACGTAACACAATTAATTTTATTAAAATTATATTTAATTTGCAATAATTAAATTTCCTCCAATATTAGTTATTAAAAGTAGCGAAATAATATTTTTATGAGTAAGAATAGAAGTGGAGACGTTGTATGATAACATTAAATATGAAAAATATGAAGCCTTCTCTTGATTCACGTACAATATATTGTGTCACATGAATGCGGCGCATATGTATCGTTTACGTCTATATTTAGCTAAGACTTACAATGCCCTACCGGTATTCATTGGCAGTAAAAGGACTATTCAAAGTAGAGCACAAAAGCAGTTTGTTACAATTCAAACATTGTTAGAGTACATGTAACTTTTAATAAAATTACCCGCCAGTGTACCGTAGATAAGAATAACAACGTGAAAGTGGACTTCGGGCATTCAACATTGCGGGTGTGATAATATTGCTAGTTGTTAGTTCCTAGTTGTTACGCTATTTCACAAACTTTTGGTTTATTACACTAAGCGAGATTGCTTTTCATCTAAACGTGTAATTTTGTGCTAAGTTAAACTACGATATTTAGTATAATTGAAAACGTCTATTAGTTAAGTTTTTTAATTAATAACATAGGGTTGTTTTAAATATTATCTACTCTGTAAACGATAAAAGAGCATGGAATAATATTAGGTTTTGTGTTTAATATAGGTAAGTAAAGTTTTGTATCTGTTGTTTAGATAAGTAAATATATTCACGAAAGTTGAAGCTTATATATTCACGAAATGAGAACCAAAATTCATCAAGGTAATTGCGCTGTCTCATTGACAATCCGGTCACATCCTTCAAGATTTACATAAAAGGGTTACCCGGCAACTAGAGTACCTTAATTCCAGATTGGATGTTTTTTAGATTTTATTATGTAGGTATGAAATAAATCCTTTAGTAGGTGTTTTACACCCTAAAGGTTTTAGTTTTTTGTTTAAAATGTTAATAATAAAGAATATGTACCTTGAAAAAACTTCGAAAGTTTAACAGCACACTCTAGATAACAAAATAATTCAATACCATAATTTAACTGGGGGTTGCCACTTTCCTGCATTAAAAAAAATCGGTTATTTTGTGTCTTTATTAGCAATTATTATTTATTTAATTTTTGAAACTTAAAAATAAGACCTTTAAAAAAGGTGTTATTAAGCTTTTGTAAATAATAACAACTACTCGTTAGTCGAAAAAATGATAATATATTTGTAATTTACTATGTTTTTTGTACAATAAAAGACGATTGAACTTCACTTCGCCAAATTCACTTAGTCATACCTGATAGCTTCATAACAATAATAATATTGTTTTTCTCAATGGTAAAATTATACTAAGTGGGGAATTTTCAGACGCTGCAAGCCAGCGGTACATTAGCCTAAATATTGAAGACAGAAAATTTTCTTTCCTTCTCGGGTTTTGGAGTCGGAGGCGAGAATATAAAAATTTATACCTTTTAATGTAACATAACAGTACCCCATGGTTTTATTAATGTGATATTCCGGTCAGAAACACATAGAACAAGGCAAAGATGATTTCTATCAAAATTATTGTGTTACTTAACTCTTTTTTGTATGATTAAAATTATCATTCGGATTATAGGTACTTATATCTTATTTATAAATTCTTCTGATGCATATTCTTTACTGCTGAATGGTTTCATTAATATTCTTTTTTTTTTAGAAGAACCGGCAAGAAACTGATAGTCATTCAATGATTTATTCAATTCAGTTTCTTGTATGTAAAACTTTCGCAAATAATTGTATCGTATTCATTTTAATTAGATACGTTAATTTAAGTTTCAAAACACGCCTTAAAAATGTTACCAAAACCGAAAGACTAAGTTCTCCAATCTTGGTCAGATTATTGAGAGCTTTACTGTGTTAAGACGTGGAAATGTACAAGGCGTGTCAACGTGCAACTTGTGCCTAGTTACTATCGCAGGTAACTTCTACGAGCTTCGTTATTGCGGTCTTTGAATGCTCCACTCTTTAATTAAAAACATAGCTGTTGAGATTTTTTATCTTGTCTCGTGTTTACTTGTAGATGTTTCAATTAGAAGACGCGCTTTCTTTCTTTGATCATTTCAATTTTCTAATTTAAAGTATGTAATTAATTTTTTATTATTATTTTATTTGTGAGAAATTTGTGACAACATATGGGTATAAGTAGCAGAATTTGGCTGAAATTTGGGCAGATATATAGGAAGTACATATTACATAGGAATCTGCACGTTACTTTTTTTCGCTATTACCACGATAACATTGCTAGTATTGATAACATAGTTATATAAGTTTGCTCATCACAAATTAAAAGTAAAAATTACGTATAATCATAGTAAAATTAAAAACATTAAGTTGATACTCAAGAACGCAGGTGGCTCTAAAGAGTTTGAAGGCCTCCGAGACTTTACGACATAAGTTACTGCTCAGAGTGAGATTGTTATATCACTATAATATTATAATGGCGTCGTAAATAGTCTAAGTTTAAAGCGTAAATTCAGTTTCACACCCCTCTTTATCACAAAGGCGTTATCCGAATTTCTATTAAATTATGTCAATTGAATAAAACCCCTCCAAATAGTTTTCATTACATACTAAAAACAAATAGATTAACTATGAATACGGAATTCATACGATGGGTTCTAAATTGTACGTACATTTATTGGTGTAAGTGAAATTAAATATATCATATATTTAAATTTTAAGATATTCAACCATATACGTGATAGTATTGGCTTCTTTTTTATACAGGACCTCTTCAAAAAACACTTAGAAACATAATTTAACACGTTTTTATTAAATCTCTCGGTTTACAACGACAAATTCACAGTCGAAATTCAAGAGGCTACCTGCCTAGGTATTGACTTATATATATTTGTCTACATATTCTATCACGTATACAGTGTAGGCGTGATGATATTTATAGGAAGATGTTATGTTATGTGTAAGTAAGTGAGCGCGAGCGTCACATATCCACTTTCCTTTGACGTTTATTGATAGCTATCGTCTCACAGGGCGGCGTCGCCAGTGTACCTTATAAGCTTAGACATAGAATAACTTCCTACTCGTTCAATTATGTGTGATGGAATTTAATAACACGTTCAGGGAAATAATTATATGTCGTAATAATTCGACATAATTAATCTTTGATAACTTAAAATAGTATTGAAAGAAAATGGATACCTATTAATTGTTTTATTTTAGGATATTCCAATCATAATCGAATAAGTAAGAGCAGGGGAGATATTAAAAAATAAATACAGTATTGACACAATATATTATATAGGTTTGTGATTTATGGTTGCGTAAAAGATCTCGTAAGAAAGAATAACATTTGATAAATCTGCGTGTAAAGTAGTCCTATACATTAGTATTTTTAAAAATTAAACTTAATATTTTACGAAGCAAATCAAACATAATGTACCCAACTTTTAGATTACGAAATAATACAGCGCGCGAACAGCTTTATGACAGTTTGACGTTTGAATTAGTTTATAAACAAGCAGTGCTGAAATAATACTCGGGGAAGATAGGTAAGCGGTAAAAGTTTGAGCGGATTCGCGAATATCTAAAGTGCCGTAGCATCGTCAGCAGCGCCGAGCTGTGTACTCCAGCCTCTGCTGAAACTTTGTTGTGTGTTACGGAACTCGGGACTCGGAGCTAAACGGGTGGATGCTACGATGCTACGTGTCCTACTTTTACTAAACTAACATCTGATACGCGTTTAGTGCATAGTGGACGTTTAACGTTAAAGGACATGTAGCCTTTAAGTGTTTCTCATGGCGCCTGGGACGGGTTAAAATAAAAATAATGTTTGTAGTATAGTATTTAATAAAAAAAAGAGTAACATGAGCGATGTTAATATATATTGACTTTACTTAAGTCGCCTGGTAGAATTCAAGGATTATACTATTAAGTAAAAGTTCTTAAATTGGTAAACCGAACACCCAGACGTACATAGCTTATACAGTATATAGTTTTATTTCATATTTATTCTGATGTTTTAAACATCTGAATAAACATAATATAGGTGCAAAAAATAGCCGAGCAGTGGTTGATTAATACAAATCAGAGTATAATGAAGTTGTTCGCCGCTGACAATAGATTGTTAAACTCTCTATTCATAAATCATAAAGCAATTCATTCGGATAGTACGCCCAGCCAATACGAGCTGGTTAAATATGCCATTTGTCAACCCAACCGCCATTTTGAAGCTTTCGCTCTAAATATGAACTGAAACATCTGTTATTATTTGCATTGTGACCTGAGCCTTGTTGAAGATAGTATAATTATTTCGATTAATTTGACAACTTTCATCATACATCAGGACTAAATATTAAACGAAGACAATATAGAAGAGCTATTTAAAATAAACTTAAATGTATAAAGAAAACAGTAAAGGCATTTAACTTATCTTTTAACTACTCTAAGATCATAGACGTAATTGTTAGCTTTACTATAAAAATTAACAATTAAAACACATTATAATTTTTATAAAAATGCATCTTACAAAAGGAGTAGAATTAACTATTAAATAACTAGTTACATATAACATAAACAATAAAAAAAATTAAACTATATTACTCCATTATTATATTCTACATTTATAAAAATTTTTTTAAATTCTAAGAGGTCGGGAACACATCGAAAGCGCTGACTCACTATTATAGACAAAATAACGCAATATACATTGAATTAAAATTTTAATCATATCATTTGGTATCGTCACTTAATAATTACGTAATTTTCCAAAACACAAACATAATTCTGGATAGCTAGAAAGCATTATATACCTGCAACTTATTTGAAAGGTTATACGAAGATAATATAAAACGTGATTTAGGAAGCTGTAGAGATTGACAAGGCTTAAGGATACCTCTATTAATAAATTTCCAATTTCAAAAGTTTCATCTTAAACCTTACCATAATTTAAAACAAGCATACTTATAGAAATTTTAATAAAACTTATTTCATTGAGCTTTCATATCTATGAATTTATAGTTCACCTGAGCGCTGAGAGGGTTTTATTTTAGAAATTAATCTCCAGACGCGGCGGGTATCACTATTTAGATAACTTTGTGCAAGCTGAGCTCGTCAAACTTCAAGTGCCCGCTGAATATATTCTAGCTATTTCGTGAACGTGCTAAGTGCATTATTAATTTTGTGTTCATTCCATTTAAATTTTATGAAAACTTATTATTATGGTAACTGAACTGTGTGACCAAAAATGTATATAGATATTCCATGTGCATAAAAAAATCCGCCATGAAAATTTAATAATTATTTTTGGCTATTTTATGTGTAACTCAAAACATTCAGAGAGTGTACCATAGAGAGAACCACTGCTAAATTGGTGACTGACCATACTATCTATTTACGGTTTCAGTGAATAATTTTAGGCCATTTACTTAAGTCTAGAAGTCTGCTTCGAATGCCGCAAACAGTCTCAAGTGACCATCGACTCCATTCGCTCAGACTATTAACTAATAGGGGTCTAGAAGGTTCTTTAGTTTATTTATTACGAACCCTGATTGCTTTTAGACGCCTTCAATCAATTTTACTCTCGTAGAAATGGCCCTTAATGTTATAACTAAAAACTTGTTTAATATGGACGTACGTATTCAAAATATACTTCTTATTATTCATTTATAATTTTATTATTATCTATATATGTATACCGGAAAATATTTTAACATTCATTATTTTCTGTTAAATCATATTTTTCAGACATTTTATGTCTGCGTAATTATCTAGCAGGCTCCATATTGAACCCCGTTTTATAACCACAAATTTAAAATACCACAATATAACATGATTTATTGAATGCAATAACAATAATTAATTACAAATTTATTTTCTGTAATACCTACTGCTTATTGCGACGTTTGGTTTAAATCTAATAAGAGTTTAAAAAATATATATACATCAGTCATTGCTTTATGTATTTTTAGTGCAGTTCTGTAGAACGAATAATGATAACTGCATATCATGCAAATGAAAAGCACCGCGGGGTTGGCAAGGGGTCGCGACCTACGACCGACCTTGTACCAACTGGTAGCAGGATCGTGACTTATTAATTTTTTAATATAACTTGAGCTAAATACTTTACTCTAGGTAGGTAAGTTAAATAGGAACGATTTAATCATGCTATTTCATACTCTTTATTAGGTATTAAGGTTGGTATAATACATAATCGAATAGCTGTCATAATTAATTCCATCTTCAAAGTGACGTAAAACGTAAGTTGTATTTACTATTTGTTGCAAAATACAAAAGAAAATGTTTGAATATTATATCTGTTATTTTTCAAATGGAAAAATATTAACTTGTGCTCTAATTAAAAAGAGGAATAAACCAACATCTAGTTTATACATTGCCTAGGCAATGAAAACTTATTATAAGTTTTCCACTTGTAAATACCCTGAAACCGATTATTTGCTTTGATCATACATTTTATTTGCTTTAACATTATACAAAAGCAAACATTGTGTTTAATTACAATCAAGGCAATAACTCGCTCAAACCGAATTTCCCTCTGCGTTTATTACGAGGTTTAATTAAAAAGCTCAACGTTAGCAAGCACTCGCTAACTGGAAATCACAACACTCATGCCCTTAAGTACTGCGTGTCCTTCAGAGAAGAGATCGCTTAGAGCTGCGCCTCGGGCCCGTTTGGGGGAGCGAGTAATCCATATTTCAACGAGGCTCAAACCCTACAGGGAACTCGCATCTTACAACCGCACTTTAAATGGAAAAGTCAAACACAAATTCCGCTGCATCTGATATAATACCAAAATGTGGCACGACGCTCGATAGTCGATTTGAATTTACAGTTAAATGCAGTCTAAGCAATAAATCGGATATTTCAGACTTCACAAAGAGACCGCCCCAGTGAAGAATTTCGATATTATCCCTGAAGTATGCTCGCTCATTCGAGGAAAAATTCTCTCGAAGATACTTTTAAAATAATTTGAATGCAAATTTATTATAAAATAAGTTGGTTCTTTAATTGTTGTATACTTTTGTATTCGTAAATCACTTTATTAACCAGATGCACAAGGCATGCGGGCGAAACCGTGGAACGCGATTGGTTAAAAAGGTGATAAAAGTAGTACAAAAAAACAGACATTCCAGCGACTATTTTCCATAACATTGCTGTAACCCAGTTTGCGGACAGGCTCAGTGTGAATTGAAAACAGCTGTACGTAACTTCACGCGTCATAAATTTCACTCATGTTTCCCGATTGAAAGAGACGCTCTTGGATGCCTTTCACACAATGCTCCAGCCTGATCCCTGTTGTAAAGTTGCCAGTAAAGAAATCTCTTTGTCCGACACAAAAGACGATACGCGAATGTTTTTACATAATATTGGTCCTTAGGAATAATTTCTTAAAATAAATTGCTTAACGCTTACGCGATCAAAATGTGCCTAAATATACTTAGGTACACATACTTGTTTAATAACGCAAATTGAGCTCACCTTAGATATTTTCACAGGTTATTCACAATCTATTGAGAGATTAAAAACCAACCAACCGTTAAAAACCAACGATTATTTTAGGTATTTCACAGCTTACAGAGAGCAATACATTGTAATTAGTTTAACAAAATTCAGCTGTGCAGTTAAATATCTAATTGTTACATGAAAACACGAAACTAGCACCACAATCATCATCTGTAATTAAATTTTAAACATATATACGAAACCGATTTGTGGTATACGTCATTTTTGATTCAACAGTATAAAGCGAAGGTAGAATTTAAATAAAGTAAACACAGTATCTAACGGACGAACGTAGGTAATGCAGAATTGTAAATAAAAAAAATCAATTAAAACGTGTAGTCTTTTTTATATTTTATTCTATTAAGAAATAACAAAACAAAATATGATAAAATCGGTAAAACCACAACAACCTGATACAGCTATGTCACGTAATTTATTTCAAGTATTCCAAGAGAGTAAAGTACCCCTGTAAAATCGTTAACCTTCGAAGGGGAAATAAATTAAATTAGAAACGTCTAAAACTGTGCTACAACAATGATTGCGCATGTTGAGAATAATTAAATCGAAGTCAACTAATTGTATTTTCTAAGATTGACATACATTATTATATAAATACTTTAAAAAATACATATTGAATAGTATCATTTAAAAACAAATTAAATAATAGAATGCGAAAATTGAGCTTTACTAACTTCTGTGATTATTATTTTTTTTTATAACATAGGGGGCAAACGAGCAGGCGAGCCACCTGATGGTAAGTGGTCATCGCCGCCCATGAACACTCGCAGACAACTCTGGAGTGGGTTGCCGACCTTTTAAAAAGATGTACGCTCTGTTCTTGAAGCACCCCAAGTCATAATTCATCGGAAATACCGCAGGAGAGAGCTGATTCCATAAGGTGGTGCGTGGCAAAAAGTTCCGTTTAAATCGCACTGTGGTTGACTGCCAGCTGTCAAGGTGGTGCGGATGGTATTGCAGCCTGTGACGTGCAGTGCGGTAGTGGAATTCAGCTGCAGGTAAAGTTCCGAAAAGCTCCTCAGAGCACTCCCCATAGTAAATGCGGTAGAAGACGCAAAGAGAAGCTACGTCTCTTCGCAAGCCTAAAGTATCAAGCCGATCGGTAAGATCTGTATCGTCAACCAATCGAATTGCTCGATGTTGGATGCGGTCAAGTGGAAGAAGTTGGTACTGAGGTGCTCCGGCCCAGAGGTGACAGCAGTATTCCATGTGAGGCCTAACCTGCGCCTTATATAGCAGCAAGCGTTGGCCTGGAGTGAAATACCGCCCCGCTCTGCGGAGCACGCCAAGTTTTTGAGATGCTAACTTGGCCTTGTCTTCCAAGTGACTAGGAAATTGAACATCATTCGAGATGGTGACACCAAGAATACCGATACTGGCTGTAGGAATGAGGGGAGTGTTCTGAAACCGAGCTGTTACGACAAAGGGTGATTTTTTTGCGGTAAACGCGCAGACTTGTGTCTTCGTGGGGTTGAATTGGACTAAATTAGTCTGGCCCCAGGAGGAAACTTGCTCAAGCAAGGATTCCATTTCAGATACAAGTCGGTTCCGGCACTCAGCGACGTGATCCCGAGAAAGAGTGCGTTGGCCAGTGTATAGGGCATCACCAGTGCTGTCATCTGCATAGCAATGAAGGTTGCCAACTTGCAACAAGTCATTTATATGCAGAAGGAACAGAGTGGGAGACAAAACGCAGCCTTGTGGGACACCAGCATTTACGGGTTTTAAGTCCGAGCAAAAACCGTCGACAACGACCTTGATGCTGCGCTCCGTAAGAAAACTGGTAACCCACTGGCACAATCTCTCGGGAAGCCCATAGGAAGGGAGCTTCGAAAGAAGCGCTTTGTGCCAAACCCGATCGAAGGCTTTCGCTACATCCAAACTGACTGCTAATGCCTCGCCCTTGCTCTCTATGGCCGCCGCCCATCGATGTGTTAAGTAAACTAAAAGATCACCAGCTGAACGACCTTGACGAAAACCGTACTGTCGGTCACTGATCAACTGGTGATCCTCTAGATACCTAAGGAGCTGGCGGTTGATAACGGATTCCATTATCTTGGAGAGCAAAGAGGTAATAGCAATGGGTCTATAATTGGACGGATCAGAGCGGTCACCTTTTTTTTGGGATCGGGTGCACTAAAGCTGTCTTCCATGAATTCGGGACAACGCCGATGGAGTAGGAGAGCCGGAAAAGACGCGTTAAAACTGGTGCCAACTCCGGAGCACATGTTCTGAGCACAAGAGGAGGAATACCGTCGGGGCCACTCGACTTATTGATGTCCAGGGCAAACAGGGCTTTACGGACAGTACTATGCGTAAATTTTACTTCGGGCATGGAGCCC
>JADANM010006310.1:4368707-4387181 GCA_026213755.1 Eurema hecabe | reverse complement strand
GGTAATAATTAAGAGGATTTTATAGTGACGCATATCAATATTAAAAAAAAAATTAATGTTTTATATAAATATATTGAGACTCGGCCATCGCATGAAAATACGTGTTAATTAAATTATTATGTGCGATGGCCAAGTCAATATATTTATATAAAACATTAATTTTTTTTAATATTGATATGCGTCACTATAAAATCCTCTTAATTATTACCTAACAACTTAATGCTTCGAGTATGAATATTACAGACACAATTGATTTTTAATTGTTATGCACCACGATCGTGGTCTTAGGGACTGGACGTATTAAGACGAGAAAGTCGCTTAAGTAGAGACTGAATAAATTAATAAACGACTTGGTATTACATGGATCTCATAACTTTTTACCGTAGAACAATTGAGTTGGGAGACTTGGTTTTTTTGACAAGTATTGTTTTTGATGGGATACACTTAACTATTTACGATAATGGTTCTATTGTATTATAGAAAGTTTTACAATGCTCATAACTGATTAACACTTTCAATATTACAAAACAGCTTAACATTATAATATTTAATGGGTTGATTTTTTTTTATTTTGTTGTTTTTTTTTTGGTGACGTCTTCATCTTCACACCGAATGATAAATAAGTTTTATGCTTTGGTGTGATGATGATTGGTAAGTTTAATTGTGTCAATAAACTTTTTACATAAGCGACTTTTTAATAGATCAATTAAAAACCAACACAACAATTCTACTCAGTAGAAAAAAAATCGTTCTTTTTCTATTCAGTTTGAGAATTCTACCTAAAAGGTGTAAACAATGTAACTTGTCAATAAAACTACGCCAGCTGTAGAATTAAGAATGAACGTCAAGTCAAAAATCTTTTTCCCAACAATGGAAATCCATTAGTTTCACCGGTGTCGCCATTGGAACCGAAAAGCTTTACCTGAATTGTATAGACGTAATAAGATTTTGACGCTGTTTAAAAGAGTATTTAAAGACCAAATTTTACTAACTTTCATGCTAAAATAATTCGGTATTGTTATTTAAAGTTTGTATTACAAAATCTATATCTATAGTAATATATAAAGCTGAAGAGTTTGTTTGTTTGAACGTGCTAATCTGAGGGACTACTGGTTCGAATTGAAAAATTATTTTTTTATTGAGTAGACAATTTATCGAGGAAGGCATTAGGCTACATAACATCACGCTGCGACTAATAGGAGCGAAGAAATAATGGAAAAACAAATCAACGAAGTCGCGAGCAACAGCTAGTCAGTAATAAACCGGACGTTTATTCGAAAACTAAATAAAATCTACTGGGACAGCTTGCCTCTAACCGAATCAAAGAAATTGTATTGTAAAGGAATGAGATACTATGGGAACTTAGTAGAAGTTCTATCAATATCTGCCAGCCATTGGGCCAGATGCCAAAACAAACTAGCCGATAAAGTTGCCAGGAAATCGGATATGAAGTCTGTGTTACTAGTAGTGCATAATATTAGCCAAGTTTATGAAAATGTTATGTTGGGAAACAATTTAGTGTAACAATCTAACTTTACATGGGCTATCTACTTTTTTGGAACTTTTTGTCAGTAAATTTGGAATATAATATTGAAAAATCTCCTTGTCGATATCTTGTTGAAGCATAGTAGGTGTTTTTTAACATGCGTAGCATACGCTGAATTAGAAGAGGGAATTATTTAGAAAATGTAATTAATTTGATTCGAACGCCTTTGATGTTAAAACTTCACAACAGCAATTCAGCTTTTATTATCCAATGCCTGAGAAAGTCTTTCTTTTGTTCCAACTTTTAAATTATCTGCTAAAATTAGTTTTCAGCAGCTTATCACGACAATAATGTAAGAAGGAATTCAAAAACTTTATAGAAGTGATATGAAATACAGCAATCTATAGTTAATAATTGAAAATTTATTTATTTGTCTGTTTGTCTGTAATGCATGAATATATAACATGTATCTACCTTCATGTTAATTATATTTTATAATAAAAGCAGCTACTATTTAAAATTACTTAGGTATGTAAAACTTCGCATGTGCTTAAAAGTTACCGTTTAACAAAAAAATTAAAGTACTACTTCATATTTGGTTTTTGTCTCAGTTGAAAGGTAACTGGTAAAAGTTTAACAATGCTTAAAATTTATTCCACCTACGTTTAAATTCATACTTATTCTTTAGATATCCCTTGGTGCATATTCGTTTGCTCGGAAAGAGTTATATGTAAAAGATTTTACTATTATATATTTGCATATGAATTCTCAAAACAACGCTAAAGTTATTACTTCCGTACCATAAATATAGAATCAATAGAACCCGTTCTTTTATAAAACAAAACTGAATGAAATATTGAAGCGAGAAAGTAATTCACGATAGCTTCCAACGTATATTAAGAAGAATATCCTTTTCATGCAAACATCGCTTTATGAACTCCAAATTTACTACGACTTGCGCATAATTTTAAAATTCAGGCCAGCCGCTTGTAATAAAAAGCACCTCATACTATATATTGCAAACATGTTTGCAAAGCTGTGGTTTACACAAAACACAGCCATTAGTTTCACTGCACACTTGTTTAATAAGGCACTGCGGTTTCGTGATGAGAACGTGTAACTAACACTATAAATAAATTAAATCATACTCCTTACCACAATTTTAATTAGTTCACTTTTAGATTTAGTCATCATGAAAACTCAATTTTAAAACATTATATGCTATGTTTTCCATTAGTTGAAAAACTAAATTTACTTCAATATTGATTCAAATTCCATGCTGAATATTTGCATACGTTATCGAAATATTTTCTTCAATAGTGAGTTAGTATTCCATACATTTCCCATGAGTGGCAGTCAGCTCACGTCCTGTACGTGAGTAGACATCATTGGTCCAACTCTCGCGCCAGTTTATATATGAAGCCAATATTAGACCTTTACAAACTAAAATAACTTGTCTTTTTGGTTGCGAAAAATATGTTACATTGTTATATTGAGACTACTTCGTATAAATATATCAAACGTATCTTTAAATATATATTTTGTATTTGGTCTTTAAAAACAGTTGTTGTATAAGACTTGTGTATAGTACAGCTACTTTGAAATCTAATATACCTATTTGTTGTAAAATATAGTTTAAAAATAAAAGTAAAATTTGGACTTATGTACATAGAACATTATATACGTTTTACTTATTTTACGTTCTATTATTTATATACCACCATTATTTCACTTAGGCAAGCGTAGTCACAGGCAAAGGCAAGTTAATATATAATGTACATAGAGTAACCCAAACTAACGTGGTTGGTTAACGAAGCGGTCGGGGCATGAGACAGCCAACATTGACACTGTCAATCGATGCCATATAACCTCTTTACGAATATAGCAATATAGCGATATAGCAATAAACTCATATAGCAATATAGTGTTATAGTAATAAAGCAATATAGCCGTAAAGAGATGCTTCCTGTCTACTGCCAGAAATACCTTTCTACATAATACGTCCTACTACAAAATTCATAGACACTATCAAATGTGGTACGTTTTAAAGTGCATAGCTTTATCGTAAAATAGCTATATAATTATTCAAATAAAAGCCTTGTATGCCTACGAATTGTACGCCTATCATAAGGTAGATTTACATAATTAAAAAATACAAGCTTCCGTTTTAAAACTTAACAAATATTAAACTTTAACCAAGTAAAGTTAAATATTGTTGAAGTAACAAAACTACGAGTGTTAATTTTTGACGTGGCTCAGTGCCAGAAGTTATCGCTCGCTTTATGATTGTACTTTTTTGTTCGATATGAATTACACAACAATTGAGTAAATAAAATGAAAACCAAAAATAACCGCGCTTGCTTTTGACTTTTGAAATTTGTTACAGATGTACTCGTATATTTTATCATAACATCATAACGTCGAACAGACAATTGCATTTATGCTGGCTTTTCAATTACCGAGCCTACTATGTATTCAATAAAACGTGACAAAGTACAATTACCGTCTATAGCATATTATCGCAACCAAAGCTATGTGGCTATAAAACAATAATGGGTAACGTTAAACAAAACCCTTTTTGCCTTAACAACTGACAAACACTCGACCCTTTCCAACTTTAATGATTTGTAGGCAAAGCGTTCTCTAGTTTTACCATTTACGTAATATGCTTACTTCGTCGTCAACCGCGTCTTATACGAGTGTATTAAATTTAGCGAGCAAAGTGATGAGCATCTACAATTAGTTCTTCTATTGTTACATTAAGATTGTCGTATTCGTAAAACAGTAACAGTTTATGTAACGTATACGTTATGGTCCGAGTAGCCAACGCACTCAGAAATATTTAAATTTCAACGTTTTACTTTCTATGTCACTACATATAATACTCTGTTTATCAAATTCGGCTTTACGAGTAAAATATTTTTAACCTGTTTGTCATAAATTTTAAATCGCCAAATTTTCTCCTAAATTAATTTTCCTTAATATTTTCCAGCACAAATTGGAAGCTAAAACCTTAGATTACAACGTTAATGGACAAAGAGGGTGGCCCGTTTAAGTTATCAAACAAAGTGCCGGTAGCTCCGGTATACAATGCAAAATCCTCGGTAAGTGAGAAAATAATAATGAAAGATGACGTCAGACTAACAACTTGTGCCTACAGGCTTTCAAGCTGGAATATAAAACTCACAACTTTACTAATAACGCTCTTTCAGTCACGTTCTTAATTTATGTGTGGAGCATGTTCGTTTCAGAATTACATCATATTTTCCAGTTACTTAGTTTATTTTTATTCATAGCCTCCTCGAGGTAATCCTCGTCATACAAATATTTTATTTAAAACTTAACTATATGCGGATGCCTGGATCGTTAGTAAAACTTTTGTACGGTATCAAAGCCCTCTCCTCTTTTTAAAGTTGTTACTATTTCCATTCTAGGTACCTTCGACAAAAGCTATCTTTACATATATACATTTCATGTTATAATTTGTAACATTTTTTGTTGAGAGTTCAAATCCTTTCAGAAAGATATTTTTGATTGGTAACTTGGAACTAAGTAAATTATATAACTGGATCATCAAACCAAATCGGCTTTCAATAAAATAAGTCGAGCCATATATTTGCATTGATGGATCGCGCCCCTAGGGTGTGTCTTTTGTGTCAAGATTATAGAATAATCCAAGCAAGCAACCGCAAGCATAATGAATAAGACGATGGGCGGGCCGATGGAGGTGTGGCGGTTTATGGGACCATCAAACGCCGGTACAACGCTGGTTCGGAGCAAAATACCAAGTTTACACCCGAGATTTAACGACCCAGGTAAATAAAACTATTCACTGAACTTATTTTAGAAGCTTGCACCGTGGAGGGAGGGATGTTAATTTTCAAGGATACTATTTACATATTGATTATGATGATTTGCTAAGTTTTAAGTGTGAACAAATAAGTATTTGGTATTGTAAAAATATGTATTATCATTTTTTTCATCTTTCCTACTTACAGATGGCCACTGCTAATTTTGCATAGTGCATGCCTTCATAGCTATAATTACCTACGTATAATGTCGTTAGTAGGTATGCACTTATAACGTACATTTTATATTTGACAAAACCTTATCTATTTTCAAACACAAATGTAAAGCGTAAATTAAGACTACAGAAACAGTAATTAATTTGGAAAAAATTGAGATCCGTCTTCTCATATACCATAAAATAAATCTCAAAAGATCTCGATCCGTCCAGGAATTTTCCCCATTACACTTTATGGGAGACTCTTGTCCGCACATTAAATTTTAACCACGAGGAGAACTGAACAAAAGAGTGAAATTTAATTTGAGACTGGATTGAATTTGTTCAATAATACTTCTATTAAATGGGAGTTTGACTTTTTAAAGCCAATTTTCGTTGCATATCTTTAAAGAATAGATTGTTGGATTACAATTAAAATACATTTTTTGAATAAGATCATGTATTTTTAAATGTATTATCTATATAACTGGGTTCAGCAACTTGTAATCTACGTGCATAATTAATAAAATAAAATATCAATTTATCTGTAGGAAGCTGATTCTTTGCGTAATCAAAACAAAGTTTCTCAACATAGATAAATCAAAAAGGACAAATATGTAGCAGGAATATTAAAATTTACGAGATCCGTAATAAGCACATCGCTTTTTCGGTGGCATCTCGGACTGTTTATCCTCATTTAATGCAGTCGACAAATACGAACTGAAATTAAATAAAAGCGTCCATGCAGGCGTATTTACAAAAATTTAATTAGAGTCCACCCTCGAAACTGCTTGCGGCGTTAATTCCATGCATTTCAGAAGCTTTTTTGTTTTCTTTTGAGAACTGTTTTATCATAATATTTACGTTGAACATTACGAACATTTCACGTTTATGTAATGTTTTCGTAATAAGCATGTTTCGAGTATTGATTTTACGTTCATTGGTTTCGGATGAATGATTTTTGTTTGATCATTGTTTCTTTGTGATATTTGATGTCAAATTACTTTACCTTTGTTTTAATAGTAAATATTAATGTTGAAAATGAAATAACTTTGAGTTGTCAGTATGTTCATAAACGTAGATCTTTTAATACTTGTCAGATTTTGAGGCCTTTTTGTTTAAAAGATACCGTGATATAGTAGCGTTTGTATGCATAATATAAGTGCGTGCAGCGGGGTGACAGGGCGGATCGGTAAAGTCGCTTGTGATAAATATTACACATTATGCTTCATAACTCGAAATGACAACTGAGTCGTTGGAAGATATATAAGCCATAGATTAGCCATTATTAGTATTAACCAACCAATAAAAACAATAAAATGGGCATACGTATCCAAAATCAATAATCCATCCGCGCTCCAATCCCGGACGTGATATGAAATAATGATGGGCTGTACAACAAGAGGCTTAATCTCGGCTCCGAACGTACTAGATCTTATATTTATTTATACGCAAATATAGCTCTAACCCTGCACTTCCATTAAACCGTGCTCAGCTACGCTCTCAATATTATGGTTATTCTAATGAACATGCACTAGAATTGTTTGATAAATTCTTCTGAATTTATCTTAATATATAAATCGTTGCTGAGCAGTATTCTGTGCACAAATATTAAAAATACTATTATCATGAATAGCTAATCAAATTACACTCGCAAACTTTTTATTATTCTACATTATACAAAATTAAGTGAAGTATATTCATTAATCGCTAACTGTGCCTTGTAGTTTTACCCACGCAGTTCTTGTTCCCCGGGCAATACCAGGATATAAAGTATCCCATATGTTAATCCAGGGTATCACCTATCTACATACCAAATTTCAACTAAATCAGTCCAGTCCATATTTGGATAAAAGAATAACAAACAAACATCCGACCAAAAAAACATATTTTCACAACCTTTAAACATTTATAATATTAGTAGGATTGTTATGACTAATACTAAAATGAAATTCCGATAAATATTGCAACAATTTTAAATCCAAATTTAACACATCGTAATTCTACAACTACCGCTCCAGAAGAGACTCTTCCTTAATGACTCTTTAATGACAATAATGGAGCTCACATCGGATTTTAACTCATTAGCGACCGCAATGCGAATGTACCTGTATTCTATTTTAAACCTCTTCGCGGTTTATTATTGAGTGTGAAGCTTAAATGTGAATATAATTATTCTTCGAAATAATATTATAATTATGGTAATATATTTGATTAAAATCTAAATTTATGCTCGATATAAAATCTCAAATATCGTGTGTGAAAACCTTACGTCTAGATAAATCCAATTAATAATTATATATCGACCCTCTGACCGCATGTTGAGACCGCTCCAATCAATGATTCAATGCAATCGTTATTATCACACAAAAGGGAATATGACCGACCGAATAAAACTAATGAACTTCAAGCTGATTATTGTGCGTTCGATAAATAAATGAAAATATGGCAGTCGGGCGTAATCAACTCACATATTGATGAACCAAGCAATTTGCGTTTAATGCTCCAAAAATACAGTGTTTAAATATAGAGCATCAGTAAATGTTCTCTCATATTATGATGCTTAGTATAGTTTAGTATACCTTTTATTCCTCAACGAATTATAGTTAATCAGAAATTAAGTTGAAAATTACTTTAATTGCACGCTTTTAGAATAAACAATAACAATTAATAATACTTATAATGTTTTCGTATGGGCCATAAATGTGAGCATATTTCAACGTTACTTAACCCATAAAAACAAAAACAAACATTCGATCCCTGGGCACCGGTTTTATAAATGCGAAGTAACAATTTTCGCGATCACTCAACCCTGAACGAAAAGCAGGCGGACATTAGTGGGGGAAAAATTAGATTCGACCCGACACGACACCGCCGTAGGAGAGATTTTACCTTCTACATCCCTTTTAGCCACTCCGCCCCTGCAGTTTATCCATTTTATATTTTCTTTTCCACGAACATTGGGACGATATAATTTCTTATTTAACACAAAATGTAAAGATAGAGCGATACGTTTACCTTTGAGGCGAGCGAATTATTAAAACATTCTTCAATTCATTACAGTTTCATTAAAAATAGCTTTATTTTCTTTGTTCGTTGAATTAATTTATAAATAAGATATACTATCTATCTGATGTCTGTCAAACTTTTTCCCTATAATGTAGTTTACGTGTCCGTCATCCAGTCCGTATTTAGAAAATATATTTATTTCTCATATTCTGATATGCATATAGCTTTTAGTGTCTAATCCTCTTAACCTAACAGTTCGTTGTTGTTTTTAAACGTGAGTGCTAAAAGCCCAACATCTTGTTTTTAATAAGAAGAGCCAGAAACAATTAAGTTTTGAAAGCTATAGCGTTGCAGAGCGGGACTACACAGCTGCCCTTTGTTCGCTGACTAAAAGGGTTAACTTTAAACATCACACTTAACCCTAGTATGACGAACTATCGTTATCTTTGAACGTTTTTGTACCCTATCTACGTGTCAATGAGGGTTACATTGTTTGACGTAATTATGGCATTGTGTAGCATTGTACACTGTTTATAAAATTTAGAAGTACCTGCGAGGGTTATAACGGAGTGCTATTCTAGTATGTGAACTGATACTTCGTTCACATATTTTTTTATTTTATTTTGCGTGTTTTTATTAAACGAACTTTGACATATTATGATGTTATTAAGATTTCTTAGGGATTTTAAAATATATTAAATTGACAATGGTTATAATGTAATCGAAAGTCTCCAGTACCTACTAAATTTAAACAATTCCATTTTTATACTTAATCTATCACTTTGTCAAAACGAGATGGGGACGAAATTTATAGCCACAAATCCTACAAATTCCCGCCAAAGTATAAACTTGACGGAGGATTAGTGAAATTCTGACCTAAAACGAGGTGGCAGCTTAGTATTAGTATTAAGCAGCCTATCACTTTGCACGTCACAAGGGTTTCACGCTCATTTAATTTCATGGCTCAAGTAACGAAACCTCGATCGATCGTTAAGTGACTTTGTAAAGGCTAAAACCCTGCCCCTCTAACCAACGATTTGCACGGCTTTATTGTGGAATGAATCTCAAAAAGGATGCTTCGAGATGATTCGGATTGTAATTGATATCAAATGAATCAATCTGTATAATCAATATGTCATATAACTTCTACAACGTTTAAGCTATCCAGGAGTTGTAAAGATAAATATAAACGTAATATACCTATATTGTTCCTTATAATTCATTGATTAATCGTATATGTCGTCAATGCGCTAATAAATTGTTTAACTTTATTTTTAATAAATAACAATAAAGACATCTATTTAGAAAAAACATCCCACTCAAATCTAACCAACAATCTCAAAATAACAAATAGAACTACGAAGCACTGAACTCCAATCTCGATAATATAATGTTCTCCAAGGTACAATTCAATTGTATATCTACCTACTTTATTTAGTATATAGTCAAGCTGTCGGTATCCAAACATGTCGATATTGACATGGGTGCAGGAAAATTTACTATTTATGGCCCCAGAAACTCAAACGAGAACACGGTAAGCCTTAGCAATTATGTACAGCATTGTAGTCATAAATATGTACAAGCTACTGAATAATTGCTTGTTCTTTACCTTGTTTATTCTCTTTTTATTTTCAGCTGATCCGTAAGTAACTATGTGATCGACTACTAGCACAATAAACTGCCATTGTATTATGAAACTGACAATGAAATATAACAGAATTTTATTTGAATTATGGCTATTATTTGTATACTAAATAAAATAATGGAGGATATGACATTGTACGAGAATGACCGCAAACGCAAGAAAATAAAACCTTTTCGTTCGTTCTCACCTTCCGATGAAAAAGATAAGACACGACTAAAGACAGGACTAACTGTTATACGTGCTGTAGCACCTACAAAGTTTTAGAAAACTCTGGTAACATATTATTCTTTCCTTTTGCTTCAAGCAGATTGTAGCACGTGCATTTTTAAGCAGCTTAACAAAAGCTATTTTGTTATTGATATTTTTATAATATCTTCAATTAAAATACATGTTATATTATTTTTGTTTATTGAGAAAATGCCCCATTTAATTTGTAATTTCTCTCGAAAAAAAACTTGACAATTCCATTGACTCTCTCCACGAAAATTTCCTGATTTTGTGTTTCATACTCATCCAAGCCATTGCACATTTGGTGTTTAATCTCGGTCATTTTTTGAGCTTCTTCAGTTTCTGCGGTAATAATTTTCATTGATATTAGAGCTTCCACTAGACCCATCACAGAATATTCTTTTAAGTGTTCCTGAAAAATATGTCTGGGAAACGTCGTCTCTATCGAAATATTACATTGCCTTAGAATTGCCGACATTGTTCCGTAGTAAATTTCCAGCAGTTGATCATAATGTCGTGACAAGAATTTGTAATCTGTGCTCAAATAGAAGAAATATGAAATGTCTGTCACTGGCGATGCAAAACGTGACAATTGGTAGTCTACAAGAATTGCTTCTACCGGTTTATTTCCCTGAAAATTTTATACAAAATTGTTATTTGCATATTCATTATTAACTTTATGGAACTATAATATTTTAAATAGTTTTATTACCTGATATTTAAATAAAATATTATTATTCCAACAGTCGCCGTGGCATATAACATTGTTCCTGGAAATGGGCGAGCTGCATTTGTTTAAAATATGAAATATATAAGGTGCAATTTGTGAGAGTTTTGTTTTAAAGACTGGGTCTGATATAACGGATACAGACGCCTCGAAGAAACAAATTAAAGATTTTGGTATCATGTTTATATCTGAATATTGTACGTCCCTTCCTAAAACATCCTTGATTTCAAGTAATTGATCGGGATATAAAATGTCCGCAGCAAATGAAAGCGCGTGTAACTTTGCTAAATTTTTGATAACCAACGAAATATGAAAAAAGTCCTTTTCTTGAAATCGATTTAAGAGTTTGTATCTATTACATAAAGACATTACAATCACTTCCTTGTTTTTCTCAATCGATGATAAAACACAGTTGGGAAATTTATATTTTAAGCCCTGAATAGGTATCAAATTTCGTTGTATTTCAAGAAACAATGGTTCAATGATATTATATATTAGGAATTCTCTTCTGTAAGCTTCTTTGAAGCATGCCCGATCTTCAGGTTTCGAGTGCCACTTTACCAAAACTTTGATTTTAATTTTCACTCCACTTTTTGTTCCACATATAACAACTTTTTGCAGGCCAGAAGCAAACGAATCCACGTCATCATACCCATGATCTATTGTATATGTTATATTTCGAATACCTTTTATTTCCGCAACCTTTTCTATTATATCGACTAAGTCTCGATGCACACGAGATACTTTTCTACTCATATTACACTACTTCACTTTATGCGTTTACTTTACGCTGTAACTAATCACACACATGTAGCCATCCACTTGAGATGATTTATCAACTAGTCAAGATAATAGTTATTTATCATAAAATACTTGATATTTTTAAAAGTCTTAAATATATATTATAATATAGTGACGGGCCGGATATCAGTTTCCGTATGCAGGAGAACAAAATTGTTTATCCTATATTATATGATAAGATTTAGCTTGCTGACCACTTGTCAACAATGTATACACATACATATTTAAGGAAAATAATTAAATATAAAACTTGAGAAGGGATACCCGGATAAAACGAAGTTCCTTACAATTAAAAGGTAAAGGAATTGTAAATAATATTTAAATAAAGTAACTGGCTTGCTTTCTAAGAGAGAGAGAGAGAAGCAAACACGACAAAGAAACACGCGCTCTACTCACGGCTTACAACTATAGCAAAAAGTGTAGTTACAACTTTTGGACTAAATTTTACCTAATTCATGTCTACACTGAAACTTCTTAATACATCATTGTAGCATTTTTTCAAATATACTCCTGTATACTTCTTAAACCAGATATACTTTAAAAAGATAAAGAATTGACGTGATCCGATTTTATTATCAGTAATTTGACACATTACAACACCATGGTCGTATTGAATTTTATCAGTGCGCAACGGGCAATGTCCAGGCGAACGAGATAAACTAGCCGTACAATGCCTATTGTAAGCCTCAACGTACTTGCAGTTGACGCGTATGTACTTCAAGCGTGTGCAATGCTCCTTCATATTATATAGATTATAGTATAGCACCACTTTGTCAACGGTTTTCTGGTCAGCGAACATTTAGATCACATTCAGAAACTAGTTTCTATGTACCGACGGATGACATTTCGTAGTAATATGGAATGTGTACACTGTACGTGTAAATCAAAGTACGACAATGACAAATGACAATTGTGATCTAAAAGTAGTTAACGTATAATAACCTTTAAAGATACAAATTAAATGATAAAAATTGAATACTAAATTTAAAGGATTTTAGGCAAAATTTAAGGCAAACAGCGCACCCTTAGAAAGAAAATTTGAACCACGGAAATAAGTCTAGACTTTTAGGAAATCAATTTTCCGTTATCAATTTTGACTCCGATGTCTAGAATTCAATTTCAAATTCCTTTTGAATACAGTTACAAAATTATTATTAGACAAGAAGTGATTTTAAAATAATTTCGTAATTATTAACTTTAGAAATAAAGACGTAAACTTAATATACTGTAATTTGACGTCTTCTATTTGCACATTTCTTGGCCTTAAAAATATGGACAATAATTCCCCGTTTTATCGTTAATTTATTAGAAGCACACCATAATCAATCAACGGTTGCCTTTGCCTGGAGATTTTCTCTCAATCCCTGTGCATTTTGATTCGTTTACCTTTTGTAAATTTTAATTAAAATCGATATTTGGCCAAGATAAGAGCGCTATAAAGAAAATTAGCTCAAAAATCAATTCCCATTTGTAGTAGTAGTATAAGGTTGGTCCTTAATAGAATGTTGTTGCTGGGTATAATACTACTATAAAAATTAAGTTAATATTAATAATTCTTATTTATGTTACATTATGTTTTATGTTATATAATATGTTTAAAAGTATATAGTATATTTTTCATGCAAAATGCCCAATACGCAATCAAACTTCATAAATAATGAAGCACGAAATATATTCTTTGTATACAACTAGCGAGTAGCGACCCAGTTTATCTTGGCCAGCACAGGGTTGCAATTGCTTTGAGTTGCACCGTACCGTGGTGTTGGGGTGCATTAGGCCCGGTACAGGGGTGCTTATCGATTGGTACCCACCCCCAGCGATATTATACCCTGAAACCCACCCTTTCATTATACTTGCACGTTTATTTGTTTTAAATTCTTGATCATTGTTTCGACGTTGAGCTTCGCTGTAGTGCTTTTAGCAACGGAAATACAAATTTTACTGTGTTTTTTCCTTTCCATAAAACTAAGTAATTAGTCGTAAAAATATATCTTCATATTGTTGGTACTATGCTTATAAATTTTATAAATGAATCTTTAATATCATAATCTTTATTCATTTATATTTAACGATTATAAAATAGCTACTACAGATAAAATAGGACAAATTTTTTAGTTAAGTAAACAAGGTCACGAATTAAAATTTAAAATATACTTATAAAATTTGTATATTTCTTCTAGAAGTATGTTATTATTATTATTAAAACAAAAGCGAGAGAGCATTCCAAACCAATCATTTGAATTATACCTAAATGAAATATTTCGTGTATACCTTATTACCTCACTGTGGATCCAATTGGATGGAAAGAGTTCTAAGCATACTCGTAAATCGTCACAAACAGAAAATGAAAGGAAAATTACGTCTATTACAATTCCCATGTGGCTATTGGGATTATTGTTCAAAAGGGCTGAAATGTATAGGCAGGGATAGGTATACAATTCTTATCATTCGGTACATTATCGATTTCTTATTATTTCTATTATTGAAATCCATCCATTAGAAGCAATTTTATTCCCATTTAAATCACCTACGTTATATTAATTTATAACAAATCTTTCTCAAACTCTAATTTTACTGTAAGCGACAGTGAAGCAATCAATACCAACTAGAACAATAATATAATTTCAATTTTCACCGTAATTAATCGATGAAATTCTTTTGTTATTAAGACTCTTCTAGAACATGCGGGCCGTCAGGAACAATTTAGTGAGGTACGTGTTTCAATTGGCGCCAAGTGCTCAGTTCCGTATAAGTGATATTCGCATCTCATGTGCATACGTGATTTCGTCTTTATATATATGAATAAAAGTTTCTCGTTGCATTATATATATAATACGCATTCATCTTAAACTGGCTCTATTCATTCGAATTGTATTTTCCACATTTTTTAAAAATATTTTGTTAATGTCCTAGAACCTAGTCTATCGGAATTATTTTGAATTTTAGGTTTTGTTTAAAAAAGCTCTTATTTAATAATACTTCATAATATTTCGTTATTATAATATCGTAAAATTTAACTTGTCCGTTTTCCTAATAATTCCCAACAGAGCTAAAATTTGTCAGACATCTTTTGTGCTATAAAAAGGCTTAATTGTTGAATACATTTTGCCTTTTTATAGTGGATTTCAAGAAAAGACAAAAGTTATGAATAATATCACCAATCAGAGTTGTTCAGATTTCACACATTATGATCAAAATTAACGTAATATGAAAAAAATAATTAACTAAATGACCATCGTTAGTCTACTTTTTTATATAAAACATATTTACCTTATCATATCTTACATGTCTAAAGAACAACAAATAAAATTTAATATCCTAAAAAACCGAAGAACCTAATGATCGAAAACATCTTAAATCCTTCCGAAATTCTTTTAAGGACACCATTTAATTATAGCTTCGTCTAAATTACCAGGATTTTATCGAATATTTGGCAAATAATCCTCTAATCAAACGCGAAGCCCGTATTCAGCGGTTTCCGCAAAGCAATTTCGCAAATTATTTATCAAAGCAAATTAACCCGGGACCGTTTACTGACTACCTATGTACTCGTATATGACGTGATCGTTGAAGTTGTCATCGGCGTAATTAGCATGTGGATTAGCCGATTCCACTCGTGAATGCCTCATTAATCATATCTATGTACATTGTAGTTTTGCCATTGTCCCCAAGCTATATTCAATGCTATTACAACCCGTGTACTTGGACATTGGATAGCGAGTCGAATTAAGCTGCGTCCAATACTGAAACGGTCAGATCCGTTTCCATCCTTTTTATTGCTGATGACATATATATAGTATTAAGTTTTGATAAAGATCCGATTCTCATTGAACAAAGAAGAAACACTACTTCTGGTTAAGCAAAGTAAAGTAGCACTAAGTCACTGATCATTCACCTCTTAGTAAAAAGGATAGGGCCAGGAACAAAGATGTAACATGCTACATTTTAACATGCTATCAACATAGCAACGCTGACTGTATCTAGACTCGTCTGTATAAAATTTATTCCAGTGAAAAATTGTTTTCACAAAATATAAAGTTACCATCGCCTCGCCCTAGCGGAGCGTCTGCAGAGCGTATAAAAACTTCGCGTTTTATGTTAGCAGTGAGTCGGGCTGAATGTATTATAAAACCTTTTCCACGTCGATAAGTAAATGTTACCCTTGTCCCGGAGAGTTATAAACTGGAGGACGGCACATATGCCTATCAATTTCATGTGTCCCATGAAGCTGAGATGGATTACCTCGCCACGAAATAAAACAAAGGTGGTTGGTTACATTACGGTTTTTATGACTGAAGACTTTCATCCTCTTCAATGTATAATATAATGAAATATATATAATATAAAACAAAGGGAGCATGTTAAGGATGGTGCAGAAAGATGTGAACCGTACGAAGCATAGTTCATATACCTACGTGCTAATACAACAAAAAAGTTATAGAATAATCTTTACGCATAGTTAAATGAAATCAATGCAATCAAAAATCAAGTTAATACGAATTACAATTAATATGTGCTATATTGGAAACGATCACTAACACCCGACGTAATATAAGAATAATATTTAATATGGCTACCTTATAAGTAACATCACCAGCCAATAATAACAAACGATTTTATAAATTACATTTGTTCTTGACTTTTTCCGGTAACAGCAACGATTTCGCAGATGTTAAATATTCTCCAACGATTGTTATGTCTTTAGGAAAAACTTTTTCAATTTTCATTCAAACGCCGGCTTGATAGCACTTAACACGGAAACATTGCCAAGATTTTCGGAAGCTACAAGAATTAAAACGTTTTCATGTTTTCAATATTTTTCTTGTGCATTTTGTAACATTTTCCACGCTTTGAAGCCTTGTTTTGTTTGTTTTGCTGGCTGTGTTGCCGGAAGCTTGATTCCTCAACCCTTTACCCTTTATCTAGTCGTTAGCCATCCGTAAACAAGTACACAGGTAAGAACCGTATATATGCACTTATACAGGATGCCGAATGAGAACGAGCTTTAAGTTTTTCTGTAAAATCGGATGTCTCTTTCTTATTTACGAGTAATATGTGGTTTTCGCTGATTAATTAATTATTTATCTAGTTTCTAGGTTTATGTGCAATTTGCATTTTAGATACAGAAAATGTATTTCTCAATATTATTTAAACATGTAATTTTTTTGTTATTTGACTTAATTGTTGCTATTTATTCTAAACTAATAAGTGCAAATATGAGAGATATTGCATGTGGCATGATCGCTGTCATTAGGCTAAAAAATAAGCCATAGTAACAACAGAACATAAAACTTAAACTCCGCAATGAAGCAATCGCAATTTTATCCGCGTTTCCTTAATGCAGGTTTTCCATCAGGTGTGATTTATACTCCAATAACCAGTGTTCACGTCACTTAGTTTCGAATTCAGGGGAGGGCTCTTTGTTAGTTTGTGTGCTCTACGCACCCCAACCGCTCTCAATGCAAAGCAAGATAAATTGAAGTCATCGCATAAACTATTACGGTTTTGTAGACAGCCACTTTACTTACGTTTCCAGTAAAGAGTCGGGCCAAAAAGGTCAATGAATCGGTATAAATGACACATATAAAAAGTGAGTTAATATCCAGTCTAATTATATACATTATAAATAATTGGACCTACAGCTTTGATACCTATGCAGTACCCGAGAAAAAGCTTATGAAAGGAATTAAAATTATGAAAACTCTCGGCAAGGCTGAAATATTGTTGGCAGCTAGCCATTTATAATTTCCAAACGACTCAAAAAATATCATCATGGAAAAAGTGGCAGTACTACACTCAGACTCAATTGAGATATTAATTAATATGTCAAATACAGAAGTGAAATCAGAACAAAAGCGGTTGAATAGCCCGTTTTAATAATTTTGCGCGCCGATGCTTGATAAAAAACTATGAAATTGATAGCATTTGGAATCGGCTGCCATTATCATATCGCCCATCAAACATTTTGTCTATTGGCTTAATTTCAAACCAGCTATGTCTTACGGTTTCACCTGCGTAAAATCTCATTTAGTTTTATAACGATATTTTAAAGATATGCTGGTATTTGGAACAGAGACCCATCATCACAAAGTAAACGTCTTTCAAATTTGTAAGTGTCGTTCTCAAGTTATAGCTATTTAAAATATTACAAAGCTTAAATAATAACATAATATATATACCGACCTATCACGACAAGCAAAAGGACATACATACCTACGTATATTTCAAAATACTACTGTCTCCACGAAATCCACATCCATATAGAAAAAAGACAAATCATGCCCTGATTTTTGATTCATAAGAATCCAATCAAGCTTCATAAGCTTATCAAATGACTGGACTACTGGTCCACCTACCACGTACAGCGGAAACTACACTTAATTAGTTATCATATTATACAAATGGCTGTGGCATTAAAACATATTTTTAAAACCAGTTGGAAACATTTCATATTCATGAAGCTTGTAACGCAAGGTGCCACCTTTCCTTATAAATTATTCCGACCCCACTTTGGATACCTATTCCTTTGTCGCACATTACATCTAATAGCACCTTCATAGGTTTTCCCTTTGATC
>JADANM010006310.1:4316998-4363974 GCA_026213755.1 Eurema hecabe | reverse complement strand
TTATGACATCTTTTAAAATCAATATTCTCAACATCGCAACTTCTCCAAATATCGATTATTTGATTAAAATTTGCTTTTCACGGAACATCCGAGAACCATTAAAATGATTGATTTTGAGACAGATACCGAGATTATGATTTTGTTTTGTCATTCAAGGTGAACAAAATAAAAGCAATCTAAGTAGGTACTTTTATTGATTGAAAAAATTAATAGCATTAAATGATTTAAAATCTCTGTTCGACGACACTATTTAAGGTTAAATTAAATATTACGAACTTATTATGTCGAAGGTTCTCTTCGTCAAGAAGTAGGTGCACGAAAATATAATTCTAACTTTTTATAATTTTAACTTTATTCGAAACGGCAAGAACTCTTTGTTACTAGACATAACAAATGTAGGTCCTCTTTAAATTAATTCATCCGCATTCCAAGTACCCTTTTGTTGCCGATAATAATTCATCAATTGCTCAACGCTCATTGAATATTCCAAGACTAACCTAATTACTCGTTTTAAATAAAAAGAAGCTTAAAAACACTAACATACGTATACCTATAATCTATTATTTTAATAAATAACGATTGATTTCAAATTAACATTAAATCTTATTAGAGAACTAGTATTATATTGCATCTAATAAAATCCTTACGATTAAGCTTCAGCGAAAAATAGAAATTCAAAACTGCTTTTCTATTTTTCGCTGAAGTTTAAGCGTAAAATACATCGGCAACACGATTTCTTCTCAAGTATTCATGAACGAATCCTTTCTCTTTTAATTCCTATTTAGAACGGATTATCGCTGAAGTGGAAGAAAAGCCGAGTGGTTTGAGCAAAACTCCTCAAAATAAAATCTCCGTTTCACGCTTCACTTACTCGTCCGGAAGATTTGTTATTCATTCTCTTCATATGTGTTTAACATTTACAGAACAAATTTGAGACAATTTTTGCTGAACGATTTTCAGTGATTTTATTTGAGGACTTATTTCATGCTCGGCAGTCAGTCTGATAAATCTTATGAGACCTGCTAAAACGCCTTGATTAGACACTGTTATTGCGTTTACACTCAGATTGATAATAAATAAATGAAATAACTTTAGGATGTGTTATAGTGATTGATAGTGGATTTGAGGGACTTCATAGCAAATTCACCTGTGATTTTGCGGAAATTACGTACACGTCGTGCTTCTATTCTGATGTAGATTTACACTCGACACTCACACGACCTGTAACGAGTTAATTTACTTTTCGGAAATACGGTAGGTAATATAATATCGCCGACTCGCTACAAAAATCCTCATATATTCATTATTGACTTTTATATATAATAAAGCAGTAATGACATCAAATTGCCCCTATTAATCTGTTTTATATATTTTGTAATGTTTATTAAATTTAATATATAGTGCACATTGTATTAATAACCTCATCTGAAAGCAGGTATACTATCAAGAAAATAAATAATATTATTAAACTTGGAATAATTAAACTCAGAAAAAATAAATATAAACAAATAGGGCATTGACATTTCCTATATTGATTGGACAAAATGCTAATGAGAATTAGTGTAACTTATTCTATTTCATGAACATAAATAAGCATGTAATTAACATCATTTGAATAAAGATTTAACTGTGAAATCCTATTGTCACTGTCGTATATAAAAGCAGGACTGTCTTCTGATAATTAGTTCGTCCGAATTGGAGGTAAGTGTAGCGAGGGTCTTAGATATAATAAATCCGGATTAACCTACTTTTTATTGTGGACAACATTTTTTTCGAGCGTTTCTGCCAACGAATATTTTTTAGAACAACCTAAACTTTTTAAAAATAGTATCTATGCAATTTATGTCTAAAATTATAGTAGGAAATTGCATTTCTATAAAATTTTATGTAACAATAACGACTGTCTAATAAGTTGTTTCAACCTTTCCTATCATTTTGTAGTTCAGTAAATATTAAAATAATATGCGTATTATAATAGGTATTTGTAACGCATTTTTTGTACCTAACTGTTTCAGAACATGCCTCCCCAATCAGAGCCAACACCAAGTGGTGTCGTGTTTGAAAGCGACACACAAACACCAGACCTAGGTTTGGCTAAAGATGTATCAGTATTGAAAAAGGCAGCTCCGAAAAAGTACGAATATGTCTGGTTCAATATATTCTGGTTTTTGTTCCTGCATATTGGATCTGCGTACGGAATATACTTAGGACTGACTTCAGCTAAATGGCAAACAAATGTATTTGGTACGTATGCTTATATTATGTTATTTGTTTGTTCGAGCGTTATAATCTCTGGAAGTTCTGGAACTACGTGTATAAAAAAGTTTTCGGATATATGTAATGGTTATTAGTGCATAGTTCTTACTATAGGAAGAACTCTATAAGCTTTTTAAAATTACGCTAAATATCTGGTTACGGTTACACGACAAAAAAACGCACTTCTATCCAATGATGCCTATATATCCGATATCTACCGGGGATAGGTCTCTTTCGCATTAGACCGACTGGGTGGGTACCCCCACAGTGCCAGACATTCTACCGCCTGAACAGTGACGTGATAATGTCACTGTGCTCCGGTCTGAAGGGCACTGTAGCCAGCGTAATTACTGTGTCAATGAGTCTCAACATCTCATGACAAAGTGGGGAGCGTCGTTGTAGTGCACCCCTGACCGGAGTTGGGCTTTATAGCAAAGTTCCGGGTAGCACTGCATTGGCTATGGGCTGGCGTTACTCTTACCATCAGGAGTGCGTCCAGCTCGTCTCCCCTCTTCATATTATAAAAAAAAAGATTCAAAAGATTAATGCTGAAGGAAAACTGTAATTCCATCTACTAAATGAATTTTGTCACTTAACAGCATTCCTGGTACATTTAATGTGCGCTATTGGCATCGGAGCGGGCTCTCACAGACTCTGGACTCATCGTTGCTTCAAAGCGAAAACACCTTTGCGAATTCTGCTTATGATTTGGCAAACGATGGGCTTTCAAGTGAGTGCATTTCATAATAATTAAATACATTTTCAAATATTTTATATAGTTGCTATCATACAAAATAATATGGTAGCAATTATTTATAGAAAACAATAACAAAACTACTCAAATTAGCCAGTTAAAGTATAAAAAATACTGTTACTGCTTTTTAAAAGAGTCATTAGACATAACTTGTTTAACTCTAAATTATTATACCTATTCTATAAAAATGGTTCTAAGAACTTAGTTCAAAAAATATTTATATTCTATAGAATTTTCTTTCATCGAATTTCAGGATTGTATATTTGAATGGGCGCGGGATCACCGCACGCACCACAAATATGCAGACACGGACGCTGACCCACACAACGCCGAGCGTGGCTTGTTCTTCTCCCACATGGGATGGCTCTGCTGCAAGAAAAGTCCTGAGGTCATAGAAGGCGGCCGCCGTATTGACGTTACAGATTTGTACGAAGACCCCGTCGTTATGTTCCAGAAAAGGTATTATTTCGAGTTCCTTATTCGAAAAAAGTTACATCCTAAACTAACTTACCAACTATACTAATTTTGTTTTGTTTTTTAATTGTGAAAACAGTTGTATGGAAGACAGTTGCAGGTTATACATAAAAACAGAACTGTATAGATCAAATTTCCAAAATCTGTTCCAGACATTACATGAAAATGATGCCAATTCTATGCTTCGTGCTACCAACGGTAATTCCAGTATACTTCTGGGGTGAAACGTGGCTAAACGCATTCTTTATCCCAACGATTCTCCGTTACACCTGCGGAATTAACGTAGTGTGGAGCGTCAATAGCTTCTCTCATACATTCGGATATCGGCCGTATGATAAGTGAGTTGAATAGACTTAAATATATTTTAAGTTATCTGTCGTTCAAATTTCCATAAATAACTATTTACACAAAGTATATGTCTAGTAATTTAACGTATAAATATCTGAAAAAGGTATTACTATTTGTAAAAATTACATTTATAGTAAATAAAATAGATCCATATGTATAAATAAAATACAGTGTTAGAGCCGCTTCATGAACAGGATGCTAAATAATTAGGTTAAGGGGTTTCTGAAACAAACGATAGATGGTAATTTAATAACTCTGACCATAAACAACGAAATGTTGACATATATTCATTATCTAAATATTGAATTAAATCGAAAATATAAATTTATTTTCTTTGTTCTATTTTCCGAATTTTATTTAGCGTAACTTTTGATGTATTACAACCACAACCAGTTTATGGACAACTTTTATGAGACAATGAATTATTTTGTACTGTAATCTATCCTATAAAATAAATAAATGTCGATGCCTGTTCGTTGTAACTAGTCATCATAAACCGTAAGACAGATATTAATTATTATTACTAATTTGTCCTAATTAATAAATCTTAATAGTAGTTTCTATATTTTTTATAAGTAGTTGATTGTACAAAAATTTAATAATCTTTCAGGTCACTGAATCCTAGGGACAATATAGGCGTGTGGATGATTTGCGTAGAAGGCTTCCACAATTACCACCATACGTTCCCATGGGACTATCGCGCCACAGAACTACCATTTTATAATATGCTTACGCCAACCGTCGTTTTCATTGAAGCTATGGCTAAAGTGAGTAGTCAATTTTACTTGTGCATCATATTAAGAGAATATATTTAATTACTTTAAATAATTAAAACTTATTAATTATGAAATAAAAAATATGTTTTCTAAGATTCACTTTCACGTATCGAATCGGTTTTTTTTCAGATTGGCCAAGCTTACGATTTAAAGAGTGTATCTCCGGAAATAGTAAAACAAAGAGCTCATCGCACAGGCGATGGTACTCATCATTTATGGGGTTGGGATGATCCTGAATTTACTGAAAATTTGAAAGAAAAATATGGATCCGTCCACAACGTGCAAAGAAAGGCTGCTTAAATAATAAAAAAAAACTTCTACTTTAAATATTATTTTTATATTCTAAATTACAATAGATGTAAAATGTTCTATAGAATAACATTAAAACAAAATTTATAAATTTGAAAAGTCTTTTAATTGCATTTTTTTAAATCTATACTAATATATAAAGCTGAAGAGTTTGTTTGTTTGTTTGAACGCGCTAATCTCAGGAACTACTGGTTCGAATTGAAAAATTATTTTTTTATTGAATGTCTATTCATTAATTAACTAATTTATCGAGGACGGCTTTAGGCTACAAAACATCACGCTGCGACTAATAGGAGCGAAGAAATAATGGAAAACAAATCAACGGGAACGAAGTCGCGAGCAACAGCTAGTTAAGAATATTATCAATTGAACGGATGTTCTACTTGATTGGATATAGTTTATTCCCATAGCGAACTGTGCATATAATATCGTTTTCCTAAACGACAGGTGTAATCTCTAACAGATTTTCCATTTAAAGGGATTGAAATTATATTATTACTTGGTTTACGCAGTGTTAAAGCGTTACGAATATTTTTCAAATACAATATAACCTAAAGGTCTATGCTACCAGGTCATAAAAAAAAAATTACGAATTGTCAACTGTCATCTGTCAAATGCAATATGTTTTTCAGCTGATGTGTATTGCGTTGAGTATTTATTATTTAATATTTACTAATACAGATTAAAAGCAAATAAAGTTATGCTTATGTAAAATATTTTACTATACTTTGTACAAATTGTTGTATTATAATTTATAAGTCAATATCACTCAACGTTTGGATTTTTATTAAAAATGTTATCATCTCTTGTAAAAGAACATCAAACCAAACAAGCAGCTAAACGTGTGACCCAAGGTATTAGTAACTATTAGTAGGATATGACGAAAAATAAATTGAATAAATAAAATTACAGTCTTAAATTTCAGAACAAAAACGAAAAGAATGTATTACTGCAGCTAATGATCTAACCCAAGCACTAGTAGATCACTTAAATGTTGGGTAATGACTAATTTGTACTAATTAATTTTTTATTATTTATATTATCATCAAATATTATCTAAAACATAATATTATCATTCCAGTGTTGCACAAGCCTACCTAAACCAAAAGAAATTAGATGCCGAAGCAAAACTTCTACATCAAGGTGCTATTAACTTTGCTAAACAAACACAGCAGTGGTTAGCACTTGTAGAAAATTTCAGCAGTGCTTTAAAGGAAATTGGAGATGTTGAGAACTGGGCTAGGAGTATAGAAAATGACATGAAAATCATTACCGATACATTAGAGAGAGCTTATGAAACAACTAGAGATCAACCAAGCAATAGTTAATGCTACTAAATGACATGTAATTAATTGTAAAGTTTACACTTATAAGAAATATCCACTTACATTTGTTTAAAGATTTATTTTTATAAATTGTCAAGAAGAAATTATTTCAATTGACACCATGAGCTAATATTTCTCAAATTATAGTAAAGCAAATAGTGTAATAAGTCTTACAAATTAAGTTATATGTAAATATTATTTTATTATGTGCTTTAAGTTTCTTTAAAACTGTTTTTCTGTACTAGCTTCACTATTGTTTTCGAACATAACTTACTGAAATAAAATACATTAAAAAATACCTAGTTTTTATCCTATCTATAAAATTTGTATAATTCTATAGTTAACATTATTAAATAAAAATTGAATTCGCTCATTTTATCAATAAATATAGTTTACGTTGATACCTAGTTAAAAAAAATTTAAAATATTATACTCTAGTACTTAAAAAATCGAAATGTCGGTTACGAAGTTTCGGTATTCAATATTCGGTATAAATAACTACTCGGTATACAACAACAATCAAAAATATTTAAATATTTTGCGTTATTAATAATTAATGGCAAATAGCTTGTTTTGTAATATAATATTAATTAATATAATTTATGTTCTATTCTATTCTTGGTTAATTAATGGCATTATAAAATTTATAATTTATAAATCGATTAAATCATTTCTGTCAAAATGTCACATGAAGGGATAAATCAATGTCAGAATTCAGAAATCAGAATGTTTATGGGTATTGACAACCAGTAATTATGAATTATTAAATAATTTTTTTTTTATTATTTTTAAAAGTATGCTTATGTTTGTGAATTTGTGATTTAACAGTATTGTGTTTTCGATGGTATTAAACGTTACAACTTACAATAAATTGACACTTGTTTATTCAAATTGCTGATAAATGATAACACTCACACTACTGTCTTGTGCCTTGTATCAGTTAATTGGCAGTGTGCTCTACAGTCTACGCAGTTGTCACGTTTAGTTGTTATCCAAAAATTCAATTGCGACTGTCGTAGTGTGATTAGTGATAAATTCTGTCTATCATTTAAAGAAACCGCAGCAATGACTTCGGATACACCGAGAGTTCTTTCTATCCAAAGTCACGTCGTTCACGGATATGTTGGTAATAAAAGTGCTGTATTTCCTCTTCAAGTAAGTATTGTTTATCCTACTTTACTATTTATTTTTACATATGTTCCATGAAGATTATTTGTTGTTTAGGTTTTGGGATTAGAAGTAGATGCAATAAATACGGTGCAATTTTCGACTCACACTGGTTATAAGAATATCAAAGGAACAGTTCTTAAAAATGAGGATATGGAAGAATTAATTGATGGTCTTGTCTTAAATGGAGTTGATTATTACACACACTTCTTAACTGGTTACTCTAGATCTCCAGAATCTCTCAAACAAATTACTCAAATTATTAAAAAATTGCGAGAGAAAAATCCTAACTTGGTTTATGGTGAGTACTGGTATAATGTTTATTTATGTATATATTGCAATATACAATGGTAAATGTAATTTACTGAAAGAATAAAAAATATTGACCTAATCTGACTAAACCTTCACAATTATTTATGAAGAAGTTAGATCTTTTTTTATCTAAATATTTTAGTCTGTTTTATTTTCAATTTTAATAATAAAACATTTATTTTAAGATTTCTGTAGGATTCATAACATCTTTATTAGCTGTTTGTATTTTATGTACCCATATAAATAAAAATGGTATATTTTGTTTGGAATATACTACAATAGTAATTATGTTATCATGTTAAATTGTACAATATATCTAGGTCATTATAGACATATAGCAACATGATAAATAATCAGGTCCTATAAGGAGATAAAAGAAGTTACTTTGTTGTAATAATAATAAATATGGAAAATTGTATTTTGCTCTGTCATAATTAATAAAATTTAAATGAATGTTTTAAATATAAATGTAAAATTCTAGTGGATGAATCAAAGGTTGATAGAAAAATATTGGACAATTTATTAAATGTGTTTTAGAATAGCAAGAATAAATAGTGGCTCTGAATGACAGCATTTTATAGCTAATTGTTTAGTGATTACATTCTTATCAGTTTTCTATTGTTACGAAACCATATTATGCAATCCTTTATAGCTCAATATCATTTAAGATATTTTACTTTTATATCTATTTTAACCCATTTTTATGAATTTACAGACACTTTTAAAGGACAAATTAATAAACTAAGTATTGCAGCAATTACAATAAAATTTACAACTTGTTCAAATACATGTTTTTTAGTTTGTGATCCAGTAATGGGAGATGATGGGAAGCTTTATGTACCAGAAGATATTCTACCGGTGTACCGAGATGATATAGTTCCCCTGGCTGATATCCTGACTCCCAATCAGTTTGAAGCTGAATTACTAACTGGAATACCCATGAAAGATTTAGATGGTGCCATGAAAGTGATACAAGCACTTCATGATCGTGGGGTCAAGACAGTTGTTTTGTCAAGCACAGATTTGGGAGATGACAAGAATATGGTTGGACTTGCAAGCAACAAAGGTATTAGGATGTTTTTCTTGTTTATAAAAATTAATTTACTTACTAGTTTTCTAAACTTAAATAAATTAAATATTAAAATCAAGAATATGTTCCTTATTAATAAAATGAATCTATGTTTTATTTTAGATTCATGTTACAAAGTAGAAATACCGAAGGTTGACGCCAGATTTACGGGTACAGGGGATTTGTTTGCGGCCTTGTTCTTAGCTTGGTCTTATAAAACAAAAAATGACCTTAAGCTCACTTTGGAAAAGACAATAGCAACACTACAGGCCATTGTTAAGGATACTTATGATAATGCAAGAAGTAAGTATCTTATGCGATATTTACTATTTATAATAACATTGCGCGTTTTTTAATTTTTATAATTACGATATCAATGATATGATAACCTTCAGTCGCAAAGTATCAATAAATTGCGCCATTTTTTGGGTTGCCATATACTTGTTAATCCCCTGAATATAAAATTAATATTCACATACCTGAACTTATCCCTATACATAGCAAAATTTATAATACAATATTAATCTTACAGAAATACAGCCTACGGAAAGGATTCCTCCAGCACTAATAGAACTAAGACTAATACAAAATAAACATATTATTGAACAACCAAAAATCAACATAACAGCAACAGAAATCAAACGTAGCTAAATAATACTTTATCTCATCGGTATTCTGTATCTTGCTGCATATTCTTTCACACTTATATTGCACAACACTATATAGGTGTATATATGTGGAAAATAATAATAGATTATTTAATAAACCAAAAGAAATAAAACAATAACTACTAAATTATATAGCCGTAGATTAGTTATATTTACTAATTTGGACAATAATCTAGTATTGAAATTACATAATATTATATACTTCGCTTGTTGACAATTAAAGTGCTTGAAACTGACCAAAAATTGTCTTCCATATTCGAGTAATAGATGTCTGTGATAAATGTTATTAACTGTTGTTATTTTTTAAGTTAAATATTTTTAGTAAGAATCTGTGCAAATCAATATGCTCTTTAAAAGTATAAATAAATTAAGTATTATAATAAATGCAACATTGAAGTTTTATTGATCTATTATTTAGTATTTAATTTATTCGACTTAAATATTGGTATAGTAACCGTCAAAAATGTTTAGCGATTGACGAGAATAGCTGCGCATCGGTAGAATCGCGCCCATTGGTGCGAGAAAGACAACACGACTGGGACAACCAATCAACGCTCGCGCACCCGACAATCACGCGCCTCGCGCGCCGCAACGCTACCTCGATACCTTATTTTTGACTTCTGCGCAGGTTTCGTTCACCGCTAAAGGAAATTGACGGTTACTATACTATTCGCTGGATGGACTGGCGTTCATACATACGTCGGAGAATAAAACTAATATTAATAAGAGACCTCATTAATACTCAACAATTTAATAGCATATGGAATCTTCAACCGTGCTACTCTCCTCTCGATTTGTATATGAAGACAGCTGCTATCATTAATGCAAATAGAACAATATGGAACACCCAATAAATCGAGTTGTAATATCTTATAACGACACTGGTATCGCTTATAATGAAACAAGGAGTCAAATATATTAAACAGAACATTCGCATGATAGAAAATCCGATGTCCCATGGAAGTTTCATCTGAAAACAAAGCACTATTAGATTTGTAGGTAATTTTTATGTCTAGGCATAAGTTATTATAAATCAAGGTGTAGTTTGTGTAGGTGTATATGGCGTCACGGGAATGTTCAATGAACGTAATAGATTTAGTTTTTTATTTGAAAGCGATTTATATCTTTTAAAGAATTATTGGCTAGTATACATATAATATATAATCGAAATAAGCCGATGATTATCGCAAAAAATCAAATAAGTATTTTAAAATTAATTATTGAAAGTTTCCTTTTTTGTAACGGCTAGATGTCTATCAATTTGAGATTTTAAATACTAAAAAGAGCATTTTGGTTTATATAGGTACGAAACATGTCGAATGTTCAAATAAATAAAAAACAGGGCAAAAAACAAATTCAAAACAGCTAAAAGTGATAAAGCGCGTGAAAAATACAACAAGATTCGTAATCGCTGCAACGTATTGTGTAGAGATGCACAACGACGCCATTTCCATAATACAGTCGAGAACGGCGACTCTGCCAAGGTCTGGAAATTTCTTAAATCTATAGGAGTTGGTCAATTACAGCAGAATGTCTCCTCTAGTAACTTTAACATTAACGAGCTCAACAAACATTTTTCTTCCTATCCGATCTTAAGTGATAATATTAAACAGCAAACTATTGATAATTATTCTTTGTTACCAACTCCTGATTTTCCCCCGTTCTTTTTCAAACAAGTAACTGATTGTGATGTTAAGAAAAACATATTGTCCATATCATCGAATGCTGTCGGTAGTGACCTTATCAGCCGTAAAATGATCGTTCCCATCCTCAATACCATTGCTCCCATAATAACACATATTTTTAACTGGTCTATAACCACCGGTGTTTTTCCTAGTTACTGGAAGAACGCACAAGTTATCCCCCTTCCCAAGAAATGCCACGCTTCTTGTCCTTCAGATTTCCGTCCAATATCTATCCTGCCTTTCCTTTCCAAAGTTTTTGAACGTGTTATCCATCAACAATTAAGTTTTTTCCTCAATCGTAACAATGTATTAAGTCCTTTTCAATCTGGTTTCCGCCCCGGTCATAGTACTACCACTGCACTAATTAAGGTTACTGATGACATTCGATTGGCTATGGATAATAAGCAGCTCACAGTACTTACTCTTTTAGACTTCAGTAATGCCTTCAATACCGTCGATTTTGACATACTGCTGAGCCTGCTACGTTTAATTAACATATCTCCAACGGTTATTAGTTGGTTTCATAGTTACCTGCGCGGCCGGCAGCAACGGGTTTTGGTGGATGAAAAACATTCATCTTGGTGTGCTGTAACTGCTGGCGTGCCGCAGGGTGGCGTGTTGTCTCCCCTTCTTTTTGCAATTTTTATTAACTTTTTAACTTCCAAATTGTCTTCTCTCTACCATATGTATGCAGACGACTTACAAATATACATGCATTGCAAGCCTAATAAAATTTCCGAAACGATAAACTCAATTAATACTGAATTGATTTCTATAGAAACTTGGAGTAAACAACATGGACTCCAAATTAATCCGTCTAAAAGTCAAGTTATCGTTATCGGTAGTCAGTACTTGTTGTCTGAAATTGACTGGGGTGCTTTACCCACTGTTCTTGTCAGTGGAGTTAAGATTGACTTTAGCAAGGAGGTGAAAAACCTAGGCATCACGATTGACCAAACGCTCTCTTGGTCCAACCATTTGCAGAAATTGAGCCGTAAATTGTACGCCACGGCTGGTTCACTTCGCCGCCTCCGCAATCTCCTACCCATTCCGACAAAGATATCTCTCGCTCATTCCCTTTTACTCTCTATTTTAGACTATGCTGACTCCGCCTTCCCTGATTTAACTTTCGAGCAGTTGGAAAAGCTAGAACGGTTCCAAAATATGTGCATAAGGTTTGTATTTGGTTTAAGAAAATATGACCACGTCTCCTTCTATCGCAAAAAACTTATGTGGCTCCCTATCCGTTTCCGCCGCAATTCTCATTTTCTTCATGTCTTATACCAAATCCTTTTCAATCCTAAAACACCCTCTTACCTTAAAACCAACTTCTCATTTCTGCACTGTGAAAACTACTCCTCACGATCTGCTGAAAAACTTGTTTTGCGAATACCTCCTCATCACACGAAGTACTATGCTCACTCTTTCACCGTAACCGCAATCAAACTATGGAACTCCTTACCTATTGAAATTAGAAAATCTCCTACCTTAACCACGTTTAAAAAACATCTTCTTAATTATTATTTAAGGTTGGCATATGGCTCGGAATTATAAACTGTTATTGTATTTATGTATATGTATATCTATATATATGTAGGTGTATTTATTTAATATATGTATGTATACTATTTTATTATGTGTATTCATTTATAATTGTTGTTATTCATTCTTTTTTAATTAAATCTACACTTTTCACCTACCCTTCCTTTCTCTTGTATTACTAATGTTCTATTTCTGGGTTGCCTGGAAGAAATCACTTCAAGTGATAAGGCCGCCTCTTACATGTAAATTTCTTTTATCTGTCTAATTGTTAATATTCCTTTGTTGTAATAAAGGGTAATAAATAATAAATAATAAATAATAAAAATAAATGATTGAATTGGATTAAGATAGGTAACTGTATTATTACCAAATCCTATTCTTGAAAAATCGATACAATTATGGTGTTACGACATTCAATACATCATATCACTATTTAAATAAAACCATAAAATTAATTATTACTATGTTATCTAAAACCAATAAGGTATCTACCGCTATCGCTATAATCATGATATTATGCCATTAATAGGATCATTTGAAAAACTCTCTGATATATTAAACAGTTATTAGCGCAAAATTTTGAAGACGCAAAGACATCCTAATTAGGGCGTCTTGCCTTTAGGTGATTTGTTGCCGGTGCAATCACGCGCAACTGACAAAACTCTCTTTTTTTCTTTTTGGTTTTGTCATTGTGTGAGAAAACAAACAAGATGTGCCTACTTAGTAGATGTTAGTATAATTATGTAAGGTTGATGTGTAGGTGTATAACATAATAAATTATCTATTAACTATAATGTCATTGGAAAAATAAGTACCTATCAGTGATAATATATTCGAATATTATATGAACCCTGTAGGTAATAGGTTAATATAATTTTGATTCATCTTGTCTTTAAGTGTGGCGTTATTAATTCCCTAACATCCCATGATGAATATGTAAATATATACCTAATAGAGAGGTAGGTCTATTATTTCAACTAAACGGTATGTATCAGCTAGTTAACCTCATTTGTTTATAATAAATAATGTTTCTAGAAGTTTATAACTACATAATCTTTACATTATTGCAAATACGGCGACCGGTGGGTTATCTTAAGTTACTAAGTACAAGTACGAGAGACTAAGTAACAAAATTTCATATAACTTTTTTACTTCGATCGATTTTGCTTACCGTCCCCGACGTATCAAACAGTTCACTGTATTCGGACTCTAGGTGGATATAGACCCACAGCGTGGCGGAAATTATCGCCTGTGGTAAAGTTGGGCTGCACCATATTGTCCAAGCAAAGAACGACCAGGCGCTTCTAAAAATTAAGACTTATAATCTCATATATGTATTTGTATTTTCTTAATTGGTCTTTCTCCTAAGTCTTATATTTTAGAGGTTGAAATTACAGTTCTTATCGTAAAAGACACCGACAGTAATTAACCACCGATATAAAATAAAGATGGATTTTTAAAGTTAAAAAAAAATAATAAAAATAGATTATTAAGTAATATGATGTTCGAGCAATTTCAAATGTGGGCCAGGCTTAGTTCAATTTAACCAACATACTTTTTAATTAACAAAATGAGTCATGTGAGGAAGGCTGTTTAAAACGTAGGTACCTACGTATGAGCCATATGCGGGTCAAACTTATTGTCATTATGTACAGTATATAGATAAATATAATTCGAAATAGGCTCAATGCCTATATTCATTTCAATAAGCATTGTCTTAAGTATAATGGTTCGTTATACGAAGGTATCATTAAAAGTAATTTGCTGTTTTTTAACGAAAACAATTAAGAGTCACGTCAGCGTTACGGCGGATAATCATGAAATCATGTTAATGATGTAGGAATTAGCTACGCCGTACGGATTTTCTTTATTTGTTCTTTATGAAACCTTATAGAAATGACAGACATATAAAAGCGACTTCCTTTTATACTCACGTTCACGCTGTCGTGGACCAAGTCGCGACGCGACGTCTAGTATGTATCTAATATGTTAGATGAGATAAGTACAGAACTATCTTCAGAAGACAAGGACTATTTTAAGAAATTATTATCAAAATCGATTTAGCTCTTATCAAGTATACACTATAAATAGAGATGATATCGTAGAGTTCATATTTTACAAACCGAACTTCTTTATTAGCTTTCAAGCTATTTTTGTAAACATTTGCCCAGAACCAGTATCGCGTTGGCATATCCCAACTACGCACGGAGTCTTTCATTTTGGGTCCCATTAACAGCTTCTCATTGTCGAAACATTTTAACATTGTAAAATTGTACTCTTCGTTCATTGCTGCGTCTGATGTACTAGCGCTGTAAAGAATTGTATCGTGTAATAATACCGATTTAATATTTGAATATCGATAATACTTAAATTAAGATAGATATTAGATACAATTGAAGTCGGCTGTTATAAGTACTTTATCTTATCGTTCTCTTATTCTGGTATTAGTTTAAGTCATGTGACATGTATTAGGCCTTTATCATCTGTCTGTCTGCAGTCTAGATAATATGTAAGTACCTACATAGCATGTAATGTAACTAGTTACTGTTTGATGAATATAAAGGCAGATTGTTTTACGTATGACTATATTCACGATGTAGCCAGGTAAACTGTTTGTTTAGTATTCAGTGTGATATGGGGGAAAGAAGGTTCATAAATTGAATTATGTTGTTATAGAAGTAACACCGCGTTAATGTTCCTAATTTAATCAACAATCGTTCTCTGCTTTTAATAAGGGTGTAGGGTAAGATTTTTTTTTTTATTTTATTTTACAATTACAAAAAAAAGTCGAATAATTAAGTAATTTGTAAAATATAGGCACACTTACACGAGTTTCAGAAGACTGAAGCGCACTGATGGCCCGTGTCCGGGTATGGGCACACATTTAGCCGGGTACACGCCAAATCCGGTCTCCGTGCAAACGCTCGTACATAGCAACATAGTCATTTGATATTGAAGGAAATAAGTAACAAGCTGGGGTATGTTGTACAAGTACCGAAAGTCTGTTCCGTAGTTTTCGTAAAATTGTTCCGTGTAGTAGAACTGCAAGTTTAATTGCTAGGCTCTAGATACGTGTTAGAAAATTTCCTGCTTAAGTACTATGTATATATACATAATGTGCTCAATATTATATACCTATTTTGTATTGTTAGGTGGAACCTACATATAAAATTAAGAGTGGCGCGGAAGACGAATGTAACCTTTTTCTGCACTAAAGAGGGATCCCCAACCAGTCGGGTAACTGACTTTGTTGGTTGGCCATTCTTCAATGGTTCGACGTTGAAAAATTATATACATTATGGTAAGTCGCGAATAAAACGCAATCCAGAAAGTTAAAATTGTGAAATTGTAGTCGTTCTTATCTCTAAACTTAATGATTAAGTGATTTAAAGAAAAATATAGCAATAGTACCTAACCCGTTTATTAAAAAAAATATGTAAACTAAAACTGAAAATAATTTGGCACATATGGTGAACATCTAATTAATCGATGCATATCAAATATAATTTACCTCAGGCGAATATTTCATTCGTAACAACAAATAGCCCAAAGCACACATACACGCCTTCTTAAGCTTATGTTCAGTGATCACCCTACAATCGCCTAATGATGAAAAGGCGGCATTGAAGTGGTCATCATATATTTTCCATCTAAAGTAGGGTCCTTAAACGTACAATGCGAATTTCGTAGATAGTATGTCAATAATTGTTAATTTACGACATGAATAATAACTAAATGTTGTACTCTTACCTTTATGGAGTCCTATAAAAAAATAAGCATAGGTAATGACATCGAGTGCAGTTGGATCTGTAGAGAGAACGTCATTTTCCCCCATCATTTTCGTAGCGCTGACCCTTGGCTCAGTTTTTAATTTCTGAGCCATGTACAGTTCAAACGATAATCCTACTAATCTCAATGCCAATGTCTGATGAACCCATATTATGTACTCGTTGAACACATTCAAGTGTAAATAAAATAAGTACATCCATGTATAAGCCAAACTTATTTGATGTACATACCTGAAATCGTTTAATCTTATAAGCAAATGCCTATATGTATATGAATTTGTACTTACTGGATAACTAACGTATAAAAGTTCTCATCGCTTCAATTCCTGTTACTGAGTATTAAGTGTACGAATTACCTTCTATCACAGCATTTGATGATAACAATGTTGCCCCATACCAACAACACTGTGTGATATATCTGATTACCACAAATTAAACATGTTAACAATATTCCTAGACCAGTCCCATAATTCCGCTTTAAGTTACCATCGTTTATGTTTCTGTAATGACTGCCAAGTGTGATTGTTAAAAGAAGTGTGGAATAGAAAATAACTGAATCTATAACCATTTGTATAAACGGAAAAATATGATAATTTTTTAAGCCTACTAGATTAATAATTTTACGTCAATTTCATTTTGCCAAAAATGAGTGAAATTTTAATGACAATGATTTGCCATAGATTTTCATCAAGTTTAATTTTCAGGTGTTGCAATTGTTTAAATAAACTAAAACTACGTATTAGCTTTATACTTTTCGACTAACTGTGCCCGCGACTTCGCCCGCGTAAAAAGTGACTTTGGGCAGCATGTTTTAAAATGCCTAACCCGCGCTAACAAACGTTCAGCAAGTTCAACGTGATTCTTTAAATTGCCATAACTTTTTTATTTATCAAGATATTGACATGAAATAAACACTAAATGTTAAGTGAAGCTTACCACAATATATTATTGAAAACCCCATCTAGATAGGATAAGCCGTTTCTGAGATTAGCGTGCACAAACAAACAGACAAAAATTCCTAAAATCATTGTTTTGGGTTCTATTGCGTTAATAAAGGTCTATGTATAGATTTAATTATATAAAAATAGCATTTTATTTGAAATCATCAAACTTGTCTATATCAATTTATTATTAGTGTTACTATTACCGAAGCTTTTTTACATTTAAATGAAATCTTTATTCACTAAGTTACTAGTAGAAAATTGCCAACACAAAATTCTGATATTATGATAATTATGAGTCATTTGCTTTCCTCGCAAAGCATACATGTCCAGAGTTGTCAGTTGTTCTTGCTTCCTGGATGGCATACACCAGTTTCCATTAGATGGCAATATTGGTTGCCAATGATAATAATATTGGTTGGGTTCATCTCATAAACAATCAAAGAAACACACATTTGATTAAATAAACAATTTACTACATATAATGTAGGTTCACAATAAAAATATTTTATAACAGAGGTTCTACAGTTATGCAATGTCTGATGCAGATTTAGCTCATTACACGACAAAGTCTAATTTTAAATGTTCAGAGTTGTGCTCAGTTAAAATTCATAAAAAAAAACAAATTTATATATAAATGCAAGTTCAACCATACATGATATACTTAGAACTTATTTGGCATATCGGAATGTTAAGAACTAGGTATTTTAAGTGAACATAACGAGAATAATATGATTAACAAATTAAAAATTATGTTTATATAAAAATATATTGTAACATCAAATTAACAACATTAATTAGTAAATTGAATGTTACACAAAAGAAAAAGTAATTTAAAAAATCATGTCAAAAATTAAAATGTATATAAAAATATAATGAAATAGAGGCTTAAGCTGTTATTTACATTTTTATAAAATTGTGAAGGGTCAATCTACAGCAGCTAAAAGAATCATGCATCAATAGTACATCATACTGCTTCCAACTATTCTATAATACTGTTAAACCATTACACTATTTTTAATTTTATCTACATTCAATTAATAATTTCATTTTAATTTAATTGACTAGCATCTAAATATTTAAATTCTATAGAAATAAATAAATCACATTTAACTACATATTTAATTTTACAATAAACATTATACATATTAAGTAAAGAACATATATTTTAGTTTCATATAATCTTGACCACTTTAAATTGAAGAAAATTATACAAACTTCTTTTTTACATAACTGCAAAGAGACTTAATTAATAAAAAAATGTAATTTATACCAATATTTGAAAAATACATATGATATAATTAGGTGGTTTATGCACACGAAAAAAAATGTTTGTAAAAGTAGTTTATCCCTATGCACTTAGTGATTGTGTAATTATGTATTTTGTTAAAAGCTCCAAAAAATATAATCTGCAGTAAATAAGGGAAACTTTATGCACTGTTTCTTAAACCACTTTTATACTTATATACAATATCATACTAAAAACACCTTTCATGTTTTTAAAAATGTCATCATATATAATCCTGATTCACACAATTAAGTAGAAAAAAACAATAAGTGTGTTAAATCATTTATACTAAATCTGCATCAGGCTTATTAAGCCCTCTATTTAGTTGAATTGTTATTGCAACATTAATTATCCGCAGTCATATTCTATAGTAAAAAGGAAACAGTAGAAAAATGTTGGTATATTCAATAAACTATACATAGTGAATATTTAAAAATTCTATACTTTATTACTATTGTTGTTACTTTTCACACCTACATTGTGTTAGATCATTATTGCCTCTATAATTTCATGAATGAATTTGAAAAATTACATCTACTTATATTTAGCCCTATTTAAATAAATAACAAGAAACAAAAGATATAGCAGTTATTAACATGAATGGAAATTCTAATGTTTAAGTACAATTCAATAAATAGTATAAATAGTCCTGAATCTTGATAGAAAGGAACTTTCAACACTTCATAATAAAACTGCACAAGAGAGCAATGAGATGTATGTATAACATAAATTCAACAGTTCAATAAAGAAGCGATTAAATTATTCTATGTGCAATAGTCAGAGATGTAACAGAGTGCTAGATCCTAATTACAATATTAGTTTTATATTTGAAGCATCTATAATTAATATGTTACTTAATTTTGACTTTCAAATGTCACAACATTCTAATGTTAATATACATAAGATTCATAATTACATTTCATTTATAAATTTTGATCTATTGCACAAAACACATAGTTATGTAAATGCTATATTTATCTAATCAACATTATGTTAATTATTCTTTACAGTACCTACTACATTTAAATACAACATCCAGAATGTTTATAATTACAAAGGTCAATTGGTGCAAACAATTATAAAAATTATTATCCATAGTTGAGAATTTACTGCACGGTAAATGAAATCCGTTTATACATTACAATTAATTTTTGATCGGTTCTATCACATAATTCGTACAACAATAAAAAATGCAAATAGCATTTATTTAGTAATAATTGGCAGTCCTAATTATCACTATAGTTCGAGGCTCTATGAGCCACAACGGCCAGCGTGGCTTTGCATTACTTACCTGATCACCGGTTCACAATAGGCGATCCGTAGAGAAATCGCAGGGTAACGTCACTAGAACACACTATAACCACGACACAAGTTGCACACTGTACACACGGGATCGGGACCGGCGCGACGTCACAGTTAACTCGGTGCGAGGGTTCACTTGATAAGTTGCGCAGCGCTCTTGGAGCGGCGGAACATCTTCGCGCCCTTATTGGGCGCGGAAAGCTCTTGCTAGTTGTTCCCATTCGGAGCTCTCGTGAGCGCCGGCGATGCAGCTGGCGGGGGACGTCCCATAGCCAACGATTCCTTGGGACCGTCAGTGCCATAGATTTTACCAGCTTTCTTTGCCATTGAAGCCAGAAGTTCTTGTGAACATTTGTGAGCAGACCGCAAGGATAGAGCCCACTCTTTAAGGCCAATTTCATCCTGTAATTAACATTAAAATCATTAAATGAATATGAATTAAAACATTGTGATACCTTTTTCTTATAACAAAAGATGGTAATTTATTTCGTTAATCTATATATATAAAAGAAAGTCGTGTTAGTTACTTCACTTATAACTCGATAACGGCTCAACTGATTTGGCTGAAAATTGGTGGGGATGTAGCTTAGAACTAGGAGAAGGACATAGGATACTTTTTATCCAGTTTTCAGGGGAATAATTTTTTTATGAAAGTAAACGCGAACGGAGTCGCGGGCAACAGCTAGTTTGTAATAAATATTATGGCAAAAACATACCGTATTAGTAAGGACGATCTTTGTGTCATTTCTAGTTCTCAGTACAATACATTGTTCTCCCTTTACTGACACAAGGTCTGAGGAGACTTCTTCAACTATGTCAAGAAGAATCATTTCTGGCTTAGCGCTATTCTCAAGGTGCAGTTCAAGCCTATTGGGGTAGAGTTTAGCATATCGAGTTTGCCAGGCACTAGCAAATGGGCCACCTAATTTTTTGATGTAGCCATGAAGAATGCAGTCAGATTCTGAAAAGAAAATTTTAGTAAGTAATTTACAGTTGTAAATTAAATTAGCATCAACGTCAACTCATCACTATCTAAAAAAATGTCATATTAAATTCTGTAAGGATATTTTTATCAAATCATAATAGAGGCGGGCTGGTTTTGGCAACACGACGGCTAATGTGCGCGGTGCGCCGCGCCTACTTTGCGTATGGAATTTTTATCATTTATTATTAATTTTATTTTATATTTATATTATTTACCTTTCTCGTCAGCATTAAACTTTTGTTTCTGTTTAGCTTTCTTCTTGACCTCCATCTTATCGGCCTCTTGGTTGACGGTATCAAAGACTGTCTCCGCAACTTCAGATTGCCAACGCTCGGATATTACAAGTGGGAAGTCCTTGTACTGAGCCTGATCGGCTTCAGTCAACTGTAACATTAAATATATGTTTGTTAATTACTAATGTTTAATAATAGTACGATAATATAGCTCTTGGTTTCCAACTTGTTAAAATACCAACTAGCCTTGCACTACCAATCAAACACTTTCCCTTAGCCAAGTATCAAGTGCTCTACAACTTTTCTCTTTATAATATTAACATAGATTTACAGAGCGTAGAGACTTAAATCTGAAAACAGAAACCGTAGATTGTATTTCCTATGGTCATCGATGAGTAGTGTAGTAGCATAGTCATTTGCATTGCACTATATTCAATTTCTATTTTCCGAACAGATATAAGTATAAAGATTGGCCATACCTTGATCCCCTTAGTGTCTTCTTCATCAAAGCTGCCGATGTCGAAGGCGTCGGCGGCGTTGACCTCGCCGCGCGGCGGGATCAGCGGCGGCGTGTACTTCTGGTGGTACACCTGCTGCCAGTCTATGCCCGCGAAGAACACGTGCTCCTTCACCTCATCCGCACTGCAAATAAATATCAAAAGTTATTATATAAGGAGATGATTCCACCGTCTTCCGGCTTCCGTTTTTCCCTGAGAATTTAACATGGATCTTTTTAGGTTAGCGTAAGTAGTATCTTAAGCAGTGCCACCTCTTAGACCACATCTCGCTAACGATCAGTCGTGAGATCGTTCGTCGTCGTGGTCAAATGGCTGTTTATTATTCATAAAAAAAATAATTATAAAATGATCCTCTCTATATTCACCATATGTTTTTGTGTATGCATATACTTTCTAAAATCTAATAATCATACATTTTGCCATCTTTATTATGTAATTTGACAAATTAAATTCTTCCATAAAACACCAATTTTATTGGAATTTTCAATAAGTGTGTTCTTTGTGAGTACATTCCACGCACAAACTCTCATTCAATTTGGAAGGTACTCACAAACTCACACATTTTACACAATTTTACTTGAGAAAAGAACCAAAAGCAAATACATAATAAATAAATTCAGATTTTACCCTCTCCCTTTGCAGCCAAGGCGCTTGTTGATATCTCTCTGCAACAGGCCTTCAAGCAGACTTCTTAGACTCGGACTGAATGATTCCGGCAGCTCCACATTCTGGTAAACATTGTATTTCTAACTCTAACATTATTTTATCAATTCAATCGATACTTAACTGTACTAATATATAAAGCTGAAGAGTTTGTTTGTTTGTTTGAACGCGCTAATCTCAGGATCTACTGGTTCGAATTGAAAAATTCTTTTTTTATTGAATTGACCATTTATCGATAAAGGCTTTAGGCTACATAACATCACGCTACGACTAATAGGAGCGAAGATATAATGGAAAATATGAAAAAAACGGGGAAAATTATTCATCTTTGAGGGCTTCCTTTGCGTGCGCTGCGAAAACGGTTCAAGATACAAAAATAATATGTATGAAAGAATTGTTCCTCTTTATATGATCTAAAAAAAAGTCCGCGACAGTATATGTATATCTTCTAAGATTGACTCACTATAACATAATAATAGAAATAGATCCGACGGGGACGAAGTCGCGAGCAACAGCTAGTTCTATCATAAATTTATAGCATATATAGTATATGTTATACATAATATGTATCACAACATATTAACTGTACTTAAGCAATCAGTATATCTTGCAAAGTAGTAAAACTATGAAATATATCTGTATAAATTAATCCATTGTCTTTAAATAAACAACAAGTCACTATCTTTTTAAAAAAGCCTCAAAATCCGTTGCGCAGTTTAACGATGTTAGCATAAGGATAGACAGACAGACAGCAGTACTCGATTTCTAGTTATATTGCGAAATAAATAAGAGTTTACTAGCTAATACGAAAAACAATACCCTTTCAAATGTTCAACATCAAAGTAAGTAAATAATTTATTATCGTTATAACTAATTTTATATTGTCGTTAATATGATGACGTAAATGATTATGTTATTCATAAAAAAACCGTATGACATTAAATATGTTGACGTCAATAGCGACACAGCACCTGTGTAATATGTATAAAGTCGAGTCATCAGTAAGAAATTCGCAAATACGTGTAGTGACTGAATAGTGACGTCATTCGACCGACTCCACTGAACCAGAGATTTGACCCCGTATTCTAATACGCGATAAGTTGTGGTTATGTGACATACAATACCATTAACCTAAATGGAAAATTCACTACAACAACTTTATCTTGTTAATACATATGTCAATTACATACAGTGTAATTCATCCATAGTATCTAAAATTGTGTCAAACAATATCTTACCTATAATTATAAGGAAAATATTCTCATTTTCAACCAACTCAACTTAGATTAAGCAAAATAATTTCTTTATCAGTTATTTTTACACTAGACTCATTTAAAAAATTGCACATACATACAGAATAAGTTAAATTGTATGTAGGAATTACTACTATATTAGTACCACTTCTAATCTTGCAAATAGATCAATATCCTTCTAATATTATAAATGTGAAAGTCTGTGGGAATGTACTTGCATGTATAGATTTATGTTTGTTTCTTACACGCAAAAACTGACCGATTTAGTTTAAACTTGGTATATAGATAGCTGATACCCTGGATTAACACATAGGATACTTTGCATCCCGGTATGGCCCCGGGAACGGGGAGTACGGGGCTAGGCAATGATAGCATCGCCGTGATATTTACCATGGTGAGCGTCATGCGGTCGATCTCGTGCTTGTCCTTGGTCTTGTGCTGGCGGAAGGGCGAGTGGCCCTTGAGCAGCTTGTAGAGCATGCAGCCGAAGCTGAACCAGTCCGCCGACGAGTCGTAGCCCGTGCCCTTCGACAGCACCTCGGGCGCCATGTAGCCGTGCGTGCCGCTGGAAATGTGTCATGTATACCTATAATAAGCACTTACTATCTTCGTATTTATAAAAATGTTTACATTGCAAGATTATATTAAATTAAGGGAGAGTCCTTTTGACTTTTTATAATGCTAGCCGTTTCCCGCGGTTTTACCCGCGTAGTTCCCATTCCCGGGGCAATACCGGGATGTAAGCTATCCTATCTTTTAAGTTGGATCAAACTGCACACGGTGCGCAAATTTGAAGGTGTTAAGATAAATAAAATTAATAGGAGTAGGTACAACATTTTATGTATATTAAAGAAAGAGAATGTATAACAATATACAATTCCTAATTGCGGTGTGTTTTTATACTGAAAATTATTATATAAATAATTGTTTAGATACTTACACACTAGCATGGGGCTTCTTTTTTGAGAAATCGCAAGCGAGGCCCAAATCAGATATTCTGACGTGACCGTGTTCGTCCAACAGAATGTTGGCGGGCTTCAAGTCTCTGTACACGATGTGCCGCTTGTGCATATGTTCTAGACCTGGAAATGAGATAACATTTAACCAAACTTCTTAATTTGTTCAAACGAAAATTTTAATACATCAATAATCACATTTTTAGCCAACTGCTACACTAACTAACCTATTATAATTTAAAAACATTAAACAAATAATTAACTTTTAAGTATTTTAAATGAAATAAAGCTTAAACGAGTTCTGACGTAGTATATTAACAGCCAATCCCATTTACCTGTTTATATGAAAATAACGAGAATATGAAACATACTTTACACGTAACTTGTGAGCGAAAAATTGCAACTGTCATTGTGAATCTCATCAATTCTCATGTTTATCGTGCCCTCACTGCACTTATATTGACGTTATGTGCGTGCTCGCCCGCTATAGTTAATATTAATGGTTATTCCGCTCCACTTGCCTGCCGGTCTAGCTAGCTTTAAACAAACCATCACGCCTATTTTTGTAACCCGGCTATTTATGATATTGTTATGACTTTCGTTTTGATACGAGTACGTTTGATTCATCTTTTATAATCGAAATGACGCATACCTCATGATTTAGGATACAGATGTTGCTTTTAAATTACAGCAATCGTTTGCGTAGCGCTCGGACGATATTATCGTAGAGACTATTTATTTGTTAATGCAATGTTTTATTAATATAGTAAACCAACAGTAATGAAAATATACAGCTATTATTATACATTACAGTTAGACGATAGATTTTTTGATTGAATTGTCGCCCGAGACTGGGTAATATTCATAATAAGTCATCTACAGTGTTTCACCTACAGTGAAGTGATACTAGAGAGAGCTAGTAGCTAATGCAATTCTTACCTAATATAACTTCAGCAGCGTAAAACTTCATTTCAGCCTCATTAAAGACGCCGTGTTGCGACAAATGGTAGTGCAGGTCACCGCCGTTCATAAGGTCCAGTATAAAGCAGAGTTTGTCCGGCGTGTGGAACGCGTACGTCATACATACTATAAATGGGCAATCCACCTGGAAATTATATTAAATATTTATGCTTATACTACTATTGTTTCAATAATAAGAATTCTGAATGAGGCCAAAAGAAGTTTTTTACAGAATTTCTTTTGGCGTCCAAAAGATAATTTAGCGTGACTTATTAATATTGACATACATACATATACGAAGATGTCATTATCTAATAAAACTAACATCCGGGATCTATATCAGGATAATGATACGATGTATCATTTGCATCGCTTGTAGTGTTGGAAATTTTAGTGACGTTTCCACACGTGTAACGTTTTAAAGCTTTTTCCTTTGTTATGTTTATTTTCCTTGATGTAAGCAAATTCCTCATAAAATACGATCAGAGAGCGTTAATAATTCTCCCTGATTCTTCCGTCCGTCGATAAATCGACAATTCTTTTATCACCATTTTATCTCATCGAAATGTATTCGATTGCAAATCGATCATACTAAACAACAATCATATTTTATCTTTAAACTTTTTCAAACTACATATATAAATTAGTCGAAATCGGGCTATGGATAAATTTACACACGTTGCGTATTCGCGTTGCACCTAATAGCACAAAAGCAGAGCCATGTCCGTTTACACTCTCATATTATGTTAGTAAACAATACACCAATATAGTACCTATAAATATCAGACGTCATGCGAGCTAAAATTGCACAAATGTTACTACTATACTGGTATACTTTTTTTTTTCTTTTTATTTGTTATAGTTGTATGTTTATAAGACTAGGTAGGAATATAAAAGTGAAACTAAATAAATATAGCAGAATGTGTTTTACTTTTTTTTTCTGGAGCCAAATTTTTTTTATATTGTTTCAGTGTACTTTGTATGTACCTACTTTACTAAAAAAAATTAAATCTATAGGGAATCTTTGAATTCAATTAAGCGATGATGGTATATTGGGTTGTAATTGCTTATTGTGGACGAAGCGTGCCCAAAACAATATTGGAGTCAAGTAAGTATTATTTTCTACAATAGTGGCAGACGAGGCGGCGCCAAGCCACCAGACGACCGCTCATAAAAGATAAGCTCAGTCGTCCGTCTGAATGAGCTGATATCTATTAATAAAAATTTCCAACTAACTGTATACACCACAGTAATTATTGTTCCATGTGATTGCATTCGATCAGTTGCAAGATGCGATTAAATATCCAATTTATCATATTCCACTGAGAATCCCATATATATGGGACGTTTTACAACAACTTTATCGTCTGCTCACATGAGGCCAATATGAAATGCGTGGGCATAAAATATAAATGTCATCAACACTGGATAACCCTAATAAAGTTGGATATTGTTACCTTTTAGCATAAAACTAAATCGTTTATTACCACATAATACTATGAAATTTCAAACGAGATTCGTGGAAAAGAAACTCGTGTCTAAACTTACGTAAATTTAATACGTTTCGTCCGAGGAGTGGAGGCGGTTTTCCTTCTTATAAAGTTTGAACACCGTTGGCCTCGTTAAACTCACGGTAAGGCTTTTAGGTCGGCGAGTACAAAAATGTAGCATTAAATTGTCGTTCAGAGAAAAATAAAATACGTAAGTAGATGAGTAAAATGGTAAAGAATCAATCGGGATTATAAAACAAAATGCAGCGGAAGCGGATTGGAGTCCGTCGTCAAATTGAGGGCGAGCCAATTCGTTTCAGTCCAATTGGCTGGATATCGTTTATGTCCCCGATGCAATATCGCTTATTACCTATACATAGGTATATATCGTAAAGCTATTGTCCTGAATCAAAGTAGCCCGTTATCGACACAGCAAATGATAACTTGATAACTGATAAATCAAGCAGATTTATTTTGTACGAGTTTAGTACACCACAATTATTAGTACTATAAGAAGATATGACATTTTTTCTAGTTTTTATGGCAGGCAAATGAGCAGCAGTGTTACTCGAAGAAAAGCGACCATCTTAGTTCATGGTCATTTATAAGTCTAGGTGCTTTGAGCACATTACTACAGGACCTACGATAATAGAGGCAGTCTAGTTCAGACAACTCACTAGGTTTTGAAAGGGGCTACCACCGGTGAGAGCTAGCATACAGGTGTAAGCTACCGCAGGGCGCAGACACTGTTTTTTATACTTATAATAGTACAAATAAACAAATGCCTAAGTATAGAACTATTAATTCCACGTATCGTGCTTATCTATTTTTATCAATACAAACGCTAGTTACATTAAAAATATCGATGTTAATTTAGTAATGATAAAGAATACCTCTTCATAATATTGACGATGATGTTTTACGTGAAATACTTTATTTTATTTCATTTATGTTTTAATATATCGTAATTTCTGTAACAAACTATTAAAGCGCGTAAAACGACAATACGATAAAGATCAATTTATAAAAGCAGGAAAAAACACAAAACTTATATGGAATACAATAAAAAGAATAACAAACCTCTCAAAACCCAAACATGCATCAACGTACCTCCTCAATGTGAGTGATTCTCCTATAGATTCAGTTAACAATGTGAACAAATATTTCGCCACTATTGGCGAAAAAATGGCATCTTCTATTAAAACTAGAGAAGCTAATATCCTAAATAAAGAGCTAACAACTTCTACAAATGTTTTAAACTCTTTTGTTCTTTTGAATACTGATCCGACAGAAGTATATCAAACAATAATGTCGCTAAAGCAGGACACTGCTGTTGGATGGGATGACATCTCTTCAAACATTCTTAAGCGGTATTCTTTAATCCTCTCTGAGCCTCTGGCTTTTATATTCAATAATTGCTTTGACCTCGGAATTTTCCCTAACAGCTTAAAAAAAGCTATCGTTCATCCCATTTATAAATCGGGTGATAGGAATTGTGTCGAAAATTACAGACCCATAGCAGTACTCACCTCTTTGTCAAAGATTCTTGAAAAATTAGTTAACAAAAGACTAACCAACTACCTGGAAAGCAAAAATCTCATATCAAATAACCAATTTGGATTTCGTCAAAAATTATCAACCTCCGATGCTGTGCTAAAATTAACGAACTACATTGTATCGAATATAAATCATAATAGCAAAGTTATTTCCATTTTTCTTGATTTAGCAAAGGCATTTGACACGGTTCCTATCACCAGGCTCTTGTATAAGCTCGACGGACTCGGTATTCGTGGACTGCAGAATGACTTCTTTAGAAGCTACCTAACAGGACGGACTCAAAGAGTGAAAATAGACTCCACTTTTAGTGACGATCTTCCAGTTACTTTCGGTATTCCTCAAGGAAGTATAGTCGGGCCGACTCTTTTCCTAATTTTTATAAACGAACTTAGCCAAATCTCGTTAAAAAACGGAGAAATAATATCTTTTGCCGACGATACTGTTGCAACTTTTATTGGTAACACGTGGTTTGAAACTCTAAATTCAGCACAAAACGGTCTTAATGCTCTTACGTCCTGGTTGTCCTCCAACACCTTAACACTAAATACAACAAAAACCAATTACATCACATTTTCCATACGTAACAGTACACAACCACCAACTTCCCCCACTTTAATTGCCCACAGCTGCCCTAATCCCCATCACTGCACCTCTAATTGTCCACATATTGCTCCAGCAAACTCTGTAAAGTATCTGGGAGTTATTATTGATAAAAATCTAACATTTAAACTACATATTGATTCTATTTCTACTAGAGTTCGCAAGTTAATATATATATTTAAATCTCTAAGACATATCGCCCCCTTTCACATAATAAAATCTACATATTTTGCACTTTGTCAATCAATAATCCAATACTGCATCACTACGTGGGGTGGATCATTCAAAACTTATCTTCTATCCCTTGAAAAGACCCAAAGAGCCTTGCTCAAAGTGGCCACTTTTAAGCCCCGCGTTTACCCCACACAAGAACTCTATAAAGAATGGAAAGTTTTAACTGTCAGACAGCTATTTATACTAAACACCATACTACATATACACTCACTCACTCCACTAACCATTTCTGATTCCAGACGTAGCTATTCCGTATGTTCTATTCCCACACCTAAACTATCTTTCACCAAACGCTTCTCATACTTCCTTGGCCCACATCTGTACAACAAAATAAATAAAACCACTTCCCACCATCTCCTTACATACTTAGGTTGTAAAAATGTCATCACAGAGTGGCTCTTCTCCAAAACCTATGATGAGACCGAATCCCTGCTGACATCACTGACTTAAGCCTATTCCCATGACTCATTCCCCCCTTTTTTAAAATACACACTCTCGCGCGCATACACACACACTCACCCCAACATACATGCACACACACACACACACACACACACACACACACACACACACAACCTCTAACTTAGAGTTAAGTTAATAAGTAAGTTTTTTTTAAATAATGCCTGTCTAGATTGTTTCCCACTTTTTTTATTATTATTAGTATTCTGTTATTGCCAATTGATTATTTTTAAAATATTGTGTATTTTAGTAAATATGAAGGAAGCGGAACTGATCCCTTAACACAGATTATTTTAGTAATCTAGCTAGGGATCAGTTCTAACTCTGAAAGATTTTGTCGCCATTACTGATTATTACTCTTTGTAAACCTTTGGCAAATAAATAATAAATAAATAAATAAATAAATAATAAATAAATAAATATTTTTTGGAAACAGTTATAGTTTCAACGTAGATTCAAATAAAGTGTGTGTGTTATACGGAAATTTAAAGATTAAAATATTATTATTTTTATTTATTTATTTTGAAGGAGATATTAATTAATTTTGTAAAAGGTACTGAGCTGGTATTAAATTTAAGAGAAAAGACAGAAATATCTAGTGTTTTTTGTCGTGACTCTGTATCAGATATTCTACTGCTTTAAATATTAATTTAAATAACATACAACTAGCAATCTAAAGCCTATCTATATATGCTGTAACTACGGTAGGCTTTTCATGCACAAACCCAATTTAGAATCTTGAGTGCTCAACGCTAGATCTCGCGAACTCGCAAACTCCCGAATACACTTTACGTAAGAGACCATGAAACTTTTCTTAATATCTCTACGTATATTTCCACTTTGTTGTGCATCATACTTATATTATAAATGAAAAGTTGTCAGAATGTATGTATGGATGTGTCTTTGTTATTCTTTCACGCAAAAACGGCTGGTCCGGTTTAGTTGGAATTTTGATATGTAGATAGGTGATAGCCTGGATTAACACTTAGAATACTTTTCATCTCAGTATTCCCCCGGGAACGGGAACTGCGCGAGTAAGACTGCGGGGCGCAGCTAGTTTGAATTAAATGAGACAATGTTTACCAATAAAACTAACAGTTACATATCAGTAAGTTCTTTTAGTAACGTTCTGATGATTTTCCTGTATGTTATACTAATGATTAATACAAATAATTACGTTCGAAACATACCCCGGTACTGACTAGAGAGAGCATTATCCGCTCGTTGAGCGCGAGGGTTTCTCCTTGCTTCATCTTGATGCGTTTTTTGTCAAGGCATTTCATTGCGTACATTTTCCCCGTGTCGGCCTTCCGACATCCGTACACCTGCACAAGTTATATCAGTTATAAAATATTTATTTATTAATAATCACACTTGATAGTTCCTTTGGTGCGTGTGTCTTGAATAATGATGAAATTGTCAGCGTATTTTTTACTAAATAAAGTTGTTTAGAGACTTTTGATTTTAAAATAAAAATCAAGTTAAATTGTATATGTTACTCCTACACTCACATAATAATTATAACACACGGCCAAAGCTGTATATTTATTTTGTTACTTATCATTGAACAAGGAATGTCTCACATCACATGACTGTAAAAGATTTCTCTTACAATAAACATAGCACGTGTACCTAAATTCAATATAAGGTAATCGCATTTCTACTCACTTCACCGAAGCCCCCTCGTCCGATAATGCGATGGACACTAAAATCGTTCATTGTTAACTGTATGTTCAGTTCTAAGTTTTTCCATTGGCAAAATCTTGTGTATTTGTCACTACAAAAAGGAATTTCAATAAGTAAACGAAATGTATATTGAAATAAAGCATGATTGCGTAATTATTACAACTTACCTTTCTAGAAAATTCTTAAAAGGCTCCCCTCTTAAATGTTGAAAAATCTCTTCAATGTAGGGCTAAAACATTAATAAAATATTAGAACACGTACGCTCACGAGGGTCACAAACCGCTTTACCTTCCGTTATTTACCTCAAAAAGATTCGGCGGTACTTCGTGTTTCATTAGATATTTCTGTACATGCGCTACACACTCTTTAGAATAATCCTGGAATTAAATAAACAATTGAATATGAAAGTCAACAGAACGGCTCGTTTGCGGCTTGAATATTTGCAGTTTGGTTTCGACACGTGTTTCAATCATTATTATCTATTATTTACGTATTACGCACTCGCTAACCAATTTTGACGTTAATATTATTCACAAATAACATCATTGAAACAGCTCTATCAGATAAAAAAGATACGGTGCTAAAGGAAACAATTCTCATCAAATTGAAAGTCGTTTGAATTCTTCAATTTATTTACTGAGTAGCTTCGAAACTTAACGCAATCTTTAAGCGGAATTAGGTCGCGTCGAAGGGAATTTATAAACGTTCTTTATCTGTTTGTGTTGAAAATCATCTACGAGCAGGCATAGAGATACACCAATATAAATTGGCAGAAAATTGAAAAATCTGATTTATTATCTATCTACTATTTAACTAGGTATTACTTTCTAGTTGTCGGAACGATATTAATGCATTACTAAAAAGTAGGCAAAACGTCTTTAACAAATTTATCTAATTTTATTAAAACATGTAATGCATTGGAATTAAACCCTTTAGAATAATTAAATGTGTCAAAAGAGAGTACTCACAATAAAGAAACATAGGCTATTGCCATAATATATAGCCCAATGGTACGTTTATAGGAGCACAAACAAAGCATCAAACGATGAATCACATACTATAACGCGGTAATAATAGTCTACGTTATTAAGAACTCATTTTATTGTGTCCAATAAAATATTCTATCGAGTAATGTGATACTCTTAGAACATAAGAAGATTTAAGATAAGCATTATAATAGTCTAAAAGATATTATATCCACGTACGATTAGGAAGAAACGATTGTGAAGAGGCACTCTCTTGGAACGACGCCAAAAGTATGTACTTAAAGAAACTCATACAGCGTGAGCTTCGATGGTAATGGAAGTTTTAACTGCTATTTAATGTAGTCTACCATGTTAATTTGGGTATTTGACATGAGACTACTGTATTATATTGGCACTTATTTGTAAAATACTACAATCACAACAAAAGTATCAATTTAGAAAGAATCATTCTCCAACATTCGATTTTACTATTACGGAGTCTTAAGCAGTTCAATATATACTTAACTATACATACTAACATATACAGAGGGGAAAATTTTGGTATAGTACGGGATCAGATATATAATATTAGGAAGGTTCTTAATTATTTATTCTAATATTATCCTTACATGAGAATGAGCTAAGAGTTCTTTCATAATAAAATTATCATATATATCCCTTGCGATCCGCCGCCTCTCCTCGACACATTCTTGCTTTTCAAATAGCTTAATCTGAAACAATTCAACAATTTGTAATTTATTGTTTCAGTTCTCAATGTTCTACATATTATATTGTATTTTAACATACCTCTTCGTAAAATTTTAATTGTGGCACTGGTTCCTCTGACGTTTGTTCGCAAAATTCCTTAAATAATAAATATCCTAAAACAAAAATTTGCCATGAATTACGCGTATGATGGACTACTATCACTAGGGGCTCATATGTTGCGCTTCAAGGCTAAATACTATAAATTAAAATGCCCTACATTAGAAAAAAAATATATTACGGTCCTAAAAAGTAGCAATCGTTAATTCTTACATACATAAATCCGTACATAAATCTATAAATCTAAAATACTGCTAACTAATTTTAAGCTAAACATATTGAGATTATACTTTAAGGCGTACATTCTTATTACAAACGTTTATTTTTTTAATAATTTCATTCTTATAATTCAATGAGTAACCGAATTTCCCGTAAAAATATATTTTAAAACGTTAGCAGGTAAGCAAAACTGTTCGTTCGCAACCGTTCGAATATAAATTCAGTATCCAAAGGCAATACAAAACTACAGCCCTAGATAAAGTTATTTACTGCAAGTGGCAGTGGAGCCGTAAATTGCGTTTGTAACTCGCCCTTCAGTACGTACTCCAGTAATAATATAAGTCTATCACAATATCTCAAATAAACTATTAGTCGTCGTAACTGTATTTATTGCCACAAAGTCTTATTAATTTCATTTTTATTGCAAGTATGTAATTTATCCTCATTTTGTTTACCTTTACAAGGCAGGGTTTATTGTCTCTTTGTGACCTGGTTCAAAAGCAATTCGGAAATAAGGTAATTATGTTTCTTGGGTTTTAGTTATTAGTCCATAAGGAAGATGGATCGTCTATTTTCTATAAATCCTCAAAAATAATTTCCAATTTACGCTCACACTACTTTTTTTATTTTGATATTTCGATACACAATTGTATACATAGATTATATTCTATCCTATTAACCGTTTGTCAGTATAATATTTACCTATATTATTTAGACGTTAAAAAAGTAATTTATCGTCTACAATAAGTTCATAATCTAATCATTTAAATTTCCTAAAATACTTTAAATAAATCGCTTTTGAAAACAATCTGCCAATGAATTTTATGAATGAATATTCTTTGCTACAGCAGTTTACTACTATAAACTATCCACGTTTAAAGGATTGGGCTGTCTAACAAGGATGAAACTGCAATCTTCGATTTTTTGCAAAATATCACTTTCTTGCCCGAAGAAGTTCTTTCAAAATTTTCAGTTCAAGAATTTTAAATGGTTTGGTAATAATGAGAACTTATTTTTGCAACTCTTCACACTGTATACATATGTACGTGTTTAGGGAGAACCTACTAAAAGCGGGCTTTCACAAAGAACATATTACTTAGAAGATTACATCACACGACACACGCCACGAGGGAATTAACTATTAAGACTATCGTATGAAGCTGTATATTTTTTAGACTCTAAAGTAGGTAGCTGTCTTTTATGTTAAATTTTTAAATTCGAAAAACGTAATGGATTTCAAAATTAAATTATTAGGGTAGTGGTCGTTTTAAAGCTGTATGTAAAATGTATTGTTTTAATTTATAAAAAAATACGTGAAAATCTTAAAAGAAAATTCTTTATAGAAAAATTTGCCGAACTATCTAGCAATTGATAATTCACAACGTAGCTAATAATGGCATATAAGCAATAAATACATCTATGCGTTGTAACACATACATGATACTAATATCTGTCACCATTTGAATTTGCGTTTTATACCTATATTGTTCTTGGTACTCGCGTTTATAGCACTTAGGTCATTAATCAAACAGTTATTTTAAGTTCGGTGTTTAAAGGGAAGCTCTGTAAATATTGACACGTAACTAGCGTCCATAAAGAGTGTTACTATAAGTTTATAGGTATATTTCTGTTGCTTGTTAGGCAAATTTACAATTTAAAAAAAAAAAATATTATTTTATAATAATAAGAAATTTTTAATGTTAAAGATGATCTTACGCTAAGAACGCTTAGTAAGTTTATAAATGACGTCAAATAACTTCGTCCACTAGCCAAATGCTATGTGCACACTGCACACAATCCTGAAAGTTAATGGTCCATTATCGCTTTTTAAGTAACTCTTGCATTTTTACTGAACATTTTTAGTATGAAGTCGTTAATTTACAATAATAGTATATAAATTACGCATTATACATAGTTTCAGATGCCTTCGTTCCTCGCTTTTGTATTTTAAGTTTTGTAGTAAAATTAAGAGACACAACCCTAAAACAACAGTTCGTAGTAACTGACTAGGTAATTGATTGCTTAATTTCTTGAATTTAGCAGTCTGTTTTAATCAAAAGTACAATAATTATCTGAATGTACAGTACAATAAAATATCTTTGATTAAAATCAAGACTACGATAAAAGAATTATACGGAACGGATTATTACAGAAAATAAAAAGTTTCGTAAATATTTATTGCAATTCTTTTTCTTACGGCACAAAGTAATGACATATATGTACTAAATTAGTAAATACTATGTTAGTACTTACCTAAAACTTGATTAAATATTTTGTCAAAATTTACTTCATTCTTCTTTTCCATGTACTTATGCATAACACTGCGCACACTGCAACAAACAGAAAACTTTTATAAGACTAGGTTTAACGAAAATACTGATTTACTTAAGCCTCGTAAAAAACATTAAATAAATATCTAACGTTCGTCTTATGAAGGCGCAGAATGTTTTTTATAGTTTTGTTTACTATACGAAATGCTCAGATTCTTATAATTTAGTACACATGTATGATAGCTTATTCTTTTTTAGACACATTTATTGGGACTTTATTATGTCCATAAAAAGTTTCGAAACCAAAACTCATTTTCGGCTTTGCCAATACTGGAGTAGGGATTTTTAAACATCTATAATTTGATATTAAAGAGATAAAATTTGCGACTTAGCAAGGTTTTTGGGAGACATTTCTGATTTTGACTACACTTTAAATTTAAATTCTCTTTTATTTAGCAATAACAGAGAAGCGCAAGAAATAATTATAATATTTTACAATATTTTTGGGGGCAAAATCTAGAGACTCAGCTAGCCTTATCATTACATAGTATAAAACAAAGCCACTTTCATATGTTTCACTGTCCCTATCTATGCTTAAAGCCAACCAATAACATGCTGTTTAGTGCATAATACACACATAAACCGCGGGGTGCATTTAGCATAACTTTTTTTTTCAAACAATTTATTTCGAAATTAAATTGGACACTGTAGGACAAAGAAAGAATTGATACTAGGGACATGCTCTGGATTTCATTACTTTTAAATAAAGTATGAATTCAAATTGGTTCATAATCAGCGGAGATATTGCGTATAAAAAAGTTCATCCCCAATTTTCCATTTTTTTTTATTATTAAATTTAAATAGGACAACCTTTGAGGTATTACCTATACGCCGAAAAAAGATTTTTTCATATCGGTTCATAATTGGCTGAGTTATCGCCTAACAAACATAGAAAAAAAACATATGGGTCGAATTGAGAACCTCCTCCTTTTTGAAGTCGGTGGAGAAAATTCATATTTTTACTTTAGGAACACAAGGGGAAAGATTTAAATCACATATTTTGTTCACAAGGATGTTTTAATTAATTAATTATTAGTAGTGCTGTGAATAAAAATGACAATAAAAACAAGATATTCTTGAGTCACATTGACTGAAATATATAATTTTAATGATATCTTTAGAAGAGAGAGAAACAAGATTTAAATGGAAATAGGAGGCTAAATAAATCTTAATAATAAGTATATGAAGTTGCAGGAATAAAGGTAGTATAATATTTATTATAATGTAATTAAAAAAAAATAATAAAAAAAAAACATTATTGCCGTTGTAATGTGTATTAACAGTATACTTTTTTATGAAGTGTAGTGCAATTTATAGTGATTTATTAACAATAAGAAGTTTTAATTTATTAATAAAAAACTTTAGAGTAATTATGCTTAACATATCTTTTATTTATAATCTATAATAATGCAAGCTTTTTAGGTGATCCTATTAAGACTATCAATAATTTATAAAAGATAATATGATGTTTTTTATAAAAATTTCATATAAATCTCATAAATAAACATATATATTTATATGTAAGAATACAGCTTACTACATAGAACTTCAGGATATATTATTCCCATCCTACACACACGAAGAAGAAAAACTTGTAAAAGAATTGTTTAAATATTTTTAAACAAAATTAAAATCTTTGCAGATAAGAATTTTATTTGTCTACTTATTATATTATTTATATTTGTTAGGGTTAATAAGAAACAATTATAACATATTGTATATGTTAAATAAACCAATAATTTTCTATAATAACAAGAATTGGTATAGATTCATCTTATTGACAAATGAAACAGTAGGTAGACAAAAATTATTATCTAGAAAAAGTTATATACTGGTTTAGGATAATCAATGTGGTCTTGTGTTAAAATATTTGACCATAAATAAATGCTAAGCTTGAAGTAAACCTTCATTTATAATAATAAAATTAAATCCACATTTCAGAATGGTGGTGAAGTTTTACCATTACCTATATAAATATTTTATTACATTTTATAGCATGAACAAATATTTATAGATGTGCATGAAAATTACCAATTTCAAAAAAGGGTGTAATATATAATTGTTCATGATATGACCTAAATAATAAAGACATTTACAGGTTCATTAATTTTCGTTACATTATAAGACCAATATTTACAATATAAAACTGGTTACTTATTTTTAAAGGCATTCACTTCATGATTTTAGAGTTATGAGTTAAATAAATTATCAATGAATGGTGTGAGTCATAAATATAAAGCGAAATTTATTATGAACGAAACATTTGTAAACAACTGAAATATGTTTCTATAGGCGTTTGGCCTACTTCTGTCACTTACAAGTCAGCCTACTGAGAGGACATTACCTTGGGTCTGGTAACACAATCTTTTTACTAGCTCTGGCTGCTGGAGTACATTTTGACTTCTCCATAGCCATTAAGTAGCTGACGTCGGCCAGCACAGCCTCGAGATCCGCCATTTTGAGTCTGAATTATCACCTTCACCAGACACTATCACTTCTTCACAACACAAACACACCAGTAAGGCCTTTCTTCCACTTTACGTATCTACTGATACTTGTCCTAACCTCCTTTACATGACGACTGATTACTCGACTATAACACCAATTGTTGATGAGTACTGACACATTCTTATTAGTTAATACATTTACAATGTGCATTTATTAACGCCCTACTACAATATCTCATGTTTGTATAAAAATATTGCAAGTTTAAAACATACAAAATAAAACTAAGATTTTACAAAGCTATCAGTGTAGGAAAATAAAACCACAATCACCACCGTTCAGCAGGTCTATTTTACTTCGAAACTGGTATCTGAATTCTATTGGTTATGATAGCAATCTCCACAGATATAATGTAAAGTGTTTATTGTCTATGTTAATATCAGAATATAGATAATAAATGTCATGAATGATCTTTAAAATCTAAATAAACATTAAAATTTTAAAGTTTTAATTGTTTTATAGTTTATTCTTACATAAAACTATCCTTAGAATGTAGTCTTTAAAATATAAAGAGTTGAAAATAATTTTGTAAGGAAGCCGGTATAAACTCAAACTTTCAAATCAATAATTCAACAATTTAATAAATTTCATTTCAATCCAAGTGTTGTCATTATTAATGGCAGTATTTATATTTCATAAATCGATGCCTTCTGTACAACAGTGACATTTATATGACAGTGTCAGCTGTCACTCTTGTCTTATCATTAACAGTCGGTAGATAGGTAAATGATAATTAAAATTTAAATGAACAATACAGAATTTGCGGAAGGCAGAATCTCTTCATGACATAAATTAAGAATTCAATCACTAATAGCGTGAATAAGGTATTTTGATAACATACTTGCTTATGTCAGTTTTAGTGCTAGATAGCAAATCATAGGTCGTATTTATTACGTCTTTTAATTTGTATCATAGTCTAACGTAACTTTTATGTAAAGGAGAGTAAAAAAAATCTTGACTAGGCCGGTAAATCTGCATTTGCTTAGAACATTTTGTAGTAGATTTGAGGTTAGGCAAGTGGTGTTTAAATTAGTAAGATTATTCGTTATTATTGTAGACAAACAAATGGAGTACTGTCCGCCGAACGTAACTCTAGGAGAAATATGGGTGGACCATGGAATATCACAATGTTTTATGGAAACAGCAAGTGCAGCAATTATAGGCGTCTTTCTACTCATTTTTGGGACAATTCAAATCATTATGTATAAACGGTAAGTATCCATTATTAATTTAAAAAAAAATAATTTCCAGGAACAAAGAGCCCTTAGCAAAAGTGATTCTGGACAAGTGCAATTTTTTTTTAATTTCTTAATATATTAAAGTCATCATATTTAAGTGCTATATTATTTATCTGATAAAAGTAGCAATATTTATTTAAGCTTATCATAATTTAAACAACAAATGCAGTAGTCATGTGATACAAATAAGTTTTAACAGCGTAATACTGATATGTGACTAAAAAATTCTGATGCAGACCTTGAATTAAATAATCAGATTTATAATTAAATCCGTTCCAATAAAGTTAATTAACATACTATGTTATATTTTAGAATCATACATTATAAAGCTTTTATGGGATTTCTTACTTGCCATATTTCTTATCACAATCATGAATAAATGAAATTAATTTTATGTATTAAAATTTATTTCATAATATTTTTTCTACTATAAGCATAATGGACATTGCACATTATTACACAAAAATAACGGCCCCCATTAGTAAATTAAAAAAAAATTAGAAAATTTTACGTAAATATTAAATTTAAATTAATTTCTTATATTATTCTGTGTTGTTACAGCTATGCAACAGAAGTAATGGATGTCAGGTCATCACAATTATTTGTAGTGCAGTTATTTTTCACATTATTTGTACCAGTATTGGCTGTAATAAGATTTCTCCTACAGGCTTTTATGTTTAAAGGAGGACATATATATGGATATATGGTGAGCAAAATATTATATGTTTAACATACAGGTTGATGATTTCCGTCTGTTCTCTTAAAATCATCAGATATACCTGTAAAAAAATACTTAATTGTATATTTTGAATTTTTATTAATAGTTTTAAATGAAACACAGTAAGCAACTTGTTAACCTTGGCATTTATTCTGCAGACAGTAAGCAAGAATTTAACTTAGCATGGATATTTATTTTTATCACTTTGTATACACTTCATATCCATTATTTATTCCAATCTAGTTTACCTGCTCTGTTGTTATAAATGTACATAATATTAACATAGTATATTTATGACTAAAGCATTAATTCGAAAAAAAAAATTACAAGTATGATAGTTTTGCAGTCATATTAATTCTAATAATGTTTATGTGGAATTGTATTATGTTTTAAGACTGATAAAAAATATGAAGATAAGGAGATCCCTCGTTTGATGTTCACACTAGATAAATCACAATAAATCACATCATTAATCTTTCAGATTGTGGCATTAGTGGTGAATCTAATAGTTTTTCCACTGTCAGCGTACTTAGCTATATTAGAAAGGAGGTTTTTACTGCCCTCAGTGCCCCCTAGAGGACATGGATTTGTACTTCTAGTATTTTGGGCTATGATATTTGTTTCAGAGAATTTATCATTTTTGAATATTAATAAGGAAGGATGGTGGTGGCACTTAAAGAAGTATGTATTTTGCCACTCCTATTATCTATTAAGTTATTTATTTCGTGAACACCATGCAAATAAATTCCAAATAATTATATTGGTTTCAGTCTCCAAGATCGCCTAGAAATGTCTTTATTTGTTGGACGATATGTTTCATGCATGATAATGTTTATATTGGGAATGAAAGCGCCTGGTATCATGCACCAGTTTGAATATCTTGAAGGGGAAGATGGAAATCGAAGAAATTTGCTTCCAAGGGTAAGTTTTATAAAATTGAGCCTCTCATTTACAAATAATAATGCAGATGTATCCATAGAGACATGTTCAATTAAAAATGCTTCATGATCATGTGTTTAGCATAAATTACACCCACCATGCATTTTTGTAAGACTTAATAATAATGTGTAATTTATGCATACATTGTGTTCCTATCTACATTAATGAATTATGTAATACCGCGTTGAAGAGCCTGTTTAGATGTTTTTTATTTGTAAAAAATCTACGGCGCTAGATTCGGAATGGTCCAAAAGTACTCCGAATTTTTTTACCTCGTTCGTTCCTCGAACTTGTTTATTTTCTGATAAAGATTATTACCGAGGATTAGGAAACCGCGAAGCTCGGGCTATTGTACAATACACAACATATACAGCAATTCCATAAATATATCTTAAATATGAGTAAGCGCAGATTACTGATAAGAAAAACGTGACGAAATGCACGTAAAGCATCAATGAAATAATAATTGTTTTATTCAGTTTTTTAAGATATAAATTTGATGTCTGTGTACATACATTTAATATGTATTTATTTTCTATATACTGTCTTATATGACAATGTCGTTCTGTAGTTTAGAATTTTCGTAATTTTTTTAATAATTTTATAATTTACCTAGTTTTAAGATGTCATGTCCATATCAAAATTATTTGGGTGCCTTACCGACTGAAAAGAATTTATACAAAAAGGTATTCATTCAAATAAGTTGCTTCCTTGTTTTGGTTCTCACATGAGACAATTACTAAATATTCCGAAGCTCCGCAATGATTATTTTGTACCCAGAACTACAGGTATATGTTAATTCATTTATGAAATAAAAAGTGTTTAGTTACAATTTGTAAAAATACCGGTAGATCAATCATATTAATTCTTCAGAGTTATCTTTATAAAATCATTTTTGTACATGTTTTATTATTTACAAGCCGCGTTCTGCTATTATACCCGCGTTTATCCATATAAACCTTCCTCTTGATTGCTTCTATCTGATAAAAAAACCGCATTAAAATCGGTTGCGTAGTTTTAAAGATTTAAGCATACATAGGGAAAGACGGAAGAACGTAGCTTTGTTTTGTACTATGTTATAATTATGATGTATGAAAAAATGTTTTTTATTCAGGAAGAAAACCGATCGACGTTTCGGAACGTTTTCACCAAGTTGAGGACGTTGCTTCCTTTCTTGTGGCCAAAGAAGAGTTTGTGCTTGCAAATCTATGTGCTTATATGTATTCTGGCGCTAATTGCCGGCAGAGTTATCAATTTATACGTGCCTATTTACAACAAACTCATTGGTAAGTCGTTTAAAATTATAAATTTAAAAAAAAACTAAAGAAGATTTTAACCCAGAAAGTGTAATGCAAAATAGTTTTTTTACTACCAGTTTTATGAGTTCATTTTTAGATATTCTAAAGCGAAGATGTCTGTTATGTAATTAATGAATAAAAACTTTTCTGTGATAGCCGTTACAACTAGTTTTCTATATAAGTGTTTATATCGGTGATTCGGAATGGCAAGGGTTATCGTCTTATCGCAACGTTATTTATCTTAGAGCTTGTAGGCATTGTCAGGGTCAGGTGTGTAATTTGCGGACCGAGTTTTATAAGAAACGGAATCAGAATTATCAAACAACGACCTCACAACCGCGAGCGAAACGTGTTTCGTACGATCAATGAATGTCTAATTAGATAATTTTAAGAATGCAGTCTTGATTTTATTTTACAGAAGTAATATAATTATGTAACTTCCAAAACAGGGTTTTATTGACTTAATAGATGTATTAGTAGAGCAATAATAATATTATTTTTGATTTTTTTCAAATTCGTTATCAAGTTTTTAATTTTATAGTAAAAACTTTAAGTAGGTGTCTCAAGGTCTTCGTGCTTTTAGCGTTATATTTTCCTAATGCATCTTCTACTGTTCTACATAGTTTCTTTATTATATAAACGCATTTATAGTAACTAGGACATCAATAACAAATCGGTACTGTGTGGTTATTTTTTAGTGCTATTTGCGAGCTTTCTAATTTATTTTTCTCTTAGAATTCTAAGAAAATCCTTGCTTGTTATACCTCATTGGATAGCTGAATAACAATTTGATTGCAGGTTAATTAATAATGAATATAATAAATCCACTTACCTAGTATACAAATAAAGCAAATGAAACAAAAATTAGGGCCTAAAAACGTAAAAAAAAGTGTGACAGTACTCAAAAATTGTAATTTTTATTAAAAGCCTTTTAAGTCCAATAAATTGATAACGGTTATGTTTGGGATAGTGTTCATAGTTGATTTAGTCAGAAATAATGAAAACTACTACCTAGTAAAGGTCGACTTACCCAGTAACCCTGTATATTAAATCGAAATTAATGATACATATTTGCAGTGGACAGTCTATCGATTCCGCCTCTCCTATTCCGATGGGACCTGGTGGTGATATACGTGTTCTTCAAGTTCCTGCAAGGAGGTGGCACTGGCGGCATGGGATTTCTTAACAATCTGCGATCCTTCCTGTGGATAAGGGTCCAACAGTACACTACTAGGGAACTACAAGTATGACTATTATGCCTTAATATTCAAACGGAAATTAAAGTTTAGGTCCTGATTTTGATGTATCGATACTGGTCGTATATTTGTATAACTACATACATTTAAATAAAATGGTTTCTAATGCATAGTATATTAAGCCTTCATGGTTTACATTTTGATGGTCATACACATTTTTAGTAATTTATGTTAAAAATACTAGAAGTGTTTCATTATGCAAAGCGACTTTGTAACTTCTTCTCTTTTACCTGATTGTAAATATTTATCGTTTATTTGCCCTGCAGTAAAATTTTCTCTCTTTCTTTACTTTTATGTTGATTATGATAATTGTTTCAGTTAGAGTTATTCAGACATCTCCACGACTTGCCACTAAAGTGGCATCTATCGCGAAAAACTGGAGAAGTGCTCCGTGTGATGGACCGAGGAACGGATTCCATAGACAATTTGCTGTCGTACATTCTGTTCTCGATAACACCCACGCTGGTGGACATCCTCGTGGCCGTCGTGTACTTCGTGTCGCAGTACAATGTGTGGTTTGGGGTCATCGTTTTCTCTACCATGTTCTTATATATATGTAAGTATTTTTTTTTTCGGGTAAATAGTAAGACAATCACGCTTAATACGATTTCTCGCTTAAGACGCGTTTCGGTACGGTCTTAAGGTGAGGTGACAAATGGTCTTAAGCGAGTTCTACTGTGCTTACAAATAATGGGTGCTTGCCATGGCGTTATTGCAAAGGGTTCGAAGAAACGAGACAATTCCCTATAAAATAAAATAAAACTACAATATAAACATACCTTTTTATACAAGAAAAGTAAGCTTGGCAAGTTAAGATCTAATACAGATCTCATAAATGACATTAGTATTAGAAATTTTAATTAAAAATATATATAAAACATTCCAGTGGCCACAATAGCAGTGACAGAATGGCGAACAAAATTCCAAAGAAGGATGAATCTAGCTGATAACGAACAAAAAGCCCGTTCTGTGGATTCATTGCTCAACTACGAGACAGTCAAGTATTATGGCGCTGAATCGTACGAGGTTGTGTCTTATAAAGACGCCATTGTCAATTACCAGGTATGATTAGATAAAACTAAACAGTTTGTTTGTTATTATATATGTATTATGATGATATTCATTAGAAGACCTAAACAAAGTTTAAATATATTATCATTAGCTTATTTCATTATATAGCTATTGTTACACTTAAAAACCATTTTTTTTTTCAGAAAGAAGAATTCAAATCACTTTTAACATTGAATATTCTGAATACAATGCAAAATGTTATCATATGTACCGGTAAGTGTGTGGATTATCTAGTAATACGAGAAAGTTGATAAATAATTGATATAATTAATTAATTGCTTGCTTATCTTTTCAATTGCCCGTTGTTAAATAATAATTAAGATTGTTTACCAATACATTTACACCTTGAATAATTACTGAGGTTTCAAAATAAATTGTAGATTATTAAAGGGCAATTTTGAGGTTATATTGTAATTAATAAGAGACAAATATATTTTTTTTCAAAGAGTTTCATTTCATACATTCTAAAATATATTTTTTGTGCGCAGAAACACGTATCTTTGAATTAATTATTATATTGGGGACTGTAATATGTAAAATTTCCATCTAATATTATATATAGTAAGGAGCTACTAAAAATTGTAAATAACATGTGTTTAATGTGTTATGGGCAGATAAATATTGATAAATGAGTAAATTTCCATATGATGCTTATTTAGGTTATTTTTTGTATTTATTTGTCTTTCTGCAAGAATATTATTACTATAAGTAAACACAGACATACCTACTGTTTTTAATATTTCATATAAAGCATTAAATTTACAATTAAAAAAAATAGTATTGTAATTTTTTTACATTTTTTTCATTTATAAGTATATTTTATTTTCCAGGTTTGCTTGCCGGTTCGCTGTTGGCCGTGTCTATGGTCGTACGCACTTATGAATTAACGGTCGGTGATTACGTGCTGTTCGCTTCATACATAGTGCAGTTGTATGTGCCGCTCAATTGGTTCGGTACTTATTATAGGTATGGAAATGTTGTGTTAAATACGTAATGATATGTATAACTTTTAAATCAAATAATTTAAATGGTAGTTTATTAATATGAAGAAATAAAATAACATGTTTTTGCTCTTAAAAGCAGTAAAGTAAAGTAATATTCACGCGGCGTGCTTACAATGCAATTACAATGTGGGATTTTTTAATACGTTTATAATTTGCTGGGCATGTTCGTAAGTGTTGTGCTAAAAAAAATCTATAAAAATATAAAAAAAAAACAATATGTATATTTTACTATTACAATCTGATGTTTTTTAATATTAGCGTTAGTGTGTGTTTTTAAAAATACTTGTTTTAAAATATATTACAGAGCGATACAAAAGAACTTCGTGGACATGGAGAACATGTTCGACCTGATGCGCGTGGACTCGGACGTGCGCGACGCGGCGGGCGCGCCCGCGCTGCTCGTGCGGCGCGCCGGCCTCGAGTTCAAGCACGTGAGCTTCGGCTACGGGCCCGAGCGCCTCGTGCTCAACAACATCAGCTTTAAAGTCGCGCCGGGATCTACTGTTGCCTTGGTGAGGCAGTGTTAAAAGATATAGGCACTAGAAAATTCCATAAACGAATTCATAATCGTAGTAATGATATGATGGTTGGCTCTAGGAGTCATGATACAAAATTATGGAGTTTTTCGTTGGGATATATTGGACTGACAAATTGAAAATTCGGACTAAAATTATAGCTTAGAAACCTTAATAAGCATTGTATGCAGCTCGAATTAAATGCGCCTTTTTAATACTTCAAGGTAGCTATATAAAATAAGTAATAATTACGTGGCAAAAATGAACAGGTGGGACCGAGCGGCGCGGGCAAATCGACGATAATGCGGCTCCTGTTCCGTTTCTACGACGTGAACGAGGGCGCGGTGCTGGTGGACGGGCAGGACGTGCGCACCGTCACGCAGGCCTCGCTGCGCGCCGCCATCGGCGTCGTGCCGCAGGACACCGTGCTCTTCAACAACACGGTCAGGTGAGGCACTACGAGCTGCGTGTAGCAGACTGCGCACCGTCACGCAA
>JADANM010006310.1:4293132-4316898 GCA_026213755.1 Eurema hecabe | reverse complement strand
GACACCGTGCTCTTCAACAACACGGTCAGGTGAGCCGCTGCGAGCTGCGTGTAGCTGCCATACAACTCTACTTTGAAGTTTTCCCAATAGCAAGGGTACGTGTTGGTTAGAAGGACGTGCGCCCTGTCATGCAAGCCTCGCCGGTGGCTATCTACATGCTAGCGATTAACTCCAATACCGACAGGATGCGTGTCGACATGCGCGCCGGCACTCAGACCGTGCGTATTTTTTTTTTTTAAATTTCATTAATGTGCAATCGGTCTTCAGTAACCATGAACAGATTGATTGTGCGCTAGGAGGTTTGTGAGGAAGTTTGTTTCAATTAAAAATTAAACACTAGGTGTATGGTCTTCAGTTCTATTAATTTGATAGAAAGATACAATGTTTCACTTTGTTTTTATCCCATAGATACAACATTCAGTACGGGAAATTATCCGCATCGTCAGCTGACATCATAGCGGCCGCGAAAAATGCGGACATTCACGACAGGATTCTAACATTCCCTGACGCGTATGACACTCAGGTACTGTCAGAATTTGTTTGTTAAAGTAAAGCTGAGAACTTTTAAAGAAATTTATGATTTTTTAAAGAAATACTTCATGTATTTATTTCTATCTTTTTTAACTAAGCTCGATAATGGCTCGTAAACTAGATGTCAAAACAAAATAATGTTAAAGAAAATCTAATATAGATACATTAGTTATTTGTATAGGTTGAATGATAATGTTTCGAATATATGTTCATAGGTAGGAGAACGTGGTCTCCGTCTCAGTGGAGGTGAAAAACAAAGGATAGCGATAGCGCGGACGCTACTAAAAGATCCAGCTATAGTGCTACTGGACGAGGCTACATCAGCGCTCGACACCAACACAGAGAGGAATATTCAGGTAATAAATCTTTCTTTCTTCTTCTAGTCACTATGCATAACTCTTTTTGTCTTTAACTGGAAATTTTAGGTAGAGTACTATCTTGTTTTTGGCTATTCATTCATATTCATGGCATATTCAAATTTAAGCACGCCTCAAGTCTAGTTATTTTGTCAGATTTGTATAGCGAACCGCCAAATCGGACCGGTTTGAGTTGTACTTAAATTTTAATAGTGTTGATATTGTTTAAGTTATCATAATAATCAAACCTTATAGAATTAAGAAGGACAATGACTTAAACTTAAAAATGAAATTACACAATAGTAACATTTTAATAATTCTTAATATTTTATTTTTATTTCAGTCGGCGTTAGCCCGAGTATGCGCAAACCGTACCACATTAATTATAGCGCATAGACTGTCTACCATTATCCATGCTGACGAAATCTTAGTTCTAAAAGAAGGAGAAATTATTGAACGGGGAAAGTGAGTATCTATATACATAATAATACTGTAGAAAGATATTATTAAACTTCTACAAAAATTTATCTTGTTCTTTCGAAACTCACGTAAGGTATAAAAACTTAAAAAAACATTTTTTTTTTGTCTTTCCAGAAATAATTTTCACGAACAATTATGTTTTATCAACTTTTATAGCTCTCGTATTTAATTGAATAATTACTGAAGAAATAATATTAAATCTGCACACGTGTTATGAATTGCATTATTTTCCAGCCACGAAATGCTGTTAGCTCAAGGCGGTTTCTACGCATCGATGTGGCAGCAACAGCTCGAAGCGAGAAACAACGGCAACAATAACGACAACAACGCGGACGGTCACAACAACAACAATAATAACAACAACAGGGCTCCGCAGCCCAACGGTTACGCCATGATGGGGCACGGTCACGGACATGGCCACGGGCACGGTCATTAGCTAGGATTAGTTTGTAAAGATCAGGTACGCTAACTAACTTTATTGGTAGGGGAGTGACCACATATTATAGCAAATCCTATGTGGAAGGATAGAATGGATTTTAAGTTTTTAAGATTGTTGTATGTGCTATTAGAATAATTCTGACTTGCACTGTTGGAGTTATTATTTCTAATTAAAAGTTGTAAAACCCTTTTTTACCTACACGAAAAATTTTGGTTGTATAATATTCAGTTTTTATGAATTTTGTTGAATAATGTGGCTGCTCCCCATAGGGTTAGGAATGTACGAATATCTACCTATGCAATATATTTCATATATTTGACATATCGATTTTTAAGAGTATGTTGCCTTATGTCTAAAGAGAGAGTTAATTTCATTTTGTAATTTTGTAATAAATATAATTTGTTTATAATAATATATAAATAACGAACTACTTAAATGATTTTTCTTTTTTGTTTTTTTAATTGTTTCAAAACATTTGAAATAAATAGAATAGATAAGTTATAAAATAGTTTTCATTATTTGAATTATAATACTCTTATGAAAAATCTGGCTCAAAGGCCCGTGTGTAAATCTAGTTTTAGAGATTTTATATTGATTTTTTTTATCACAATAAATTGGTAAAGTTAGTTAGTGTTGCAAGTAATTTGAAATGGGGTACTAGATATAAAAGTATAAGATCTGGAATAAGATAATTACATTAATAATGTAATAATAATAAACATGAATTACCTACAGTGTATATAAAACTATTGTAAATAGCTAGCAATTGGAATCAAACACCATTTTATTAAAAAATGTGCACACAAATATAGAACACACATAATATGTATGATTTTACATATATAAAATTTACATGCGTCATTGCATGAACCGATTCTTTGTAAGAATGAAATTTGTATATGAATGTACATAAATTGGAAATATATAATGTGCTCTAAAAATAAAATATATATAAATGTAGCTTGTATGAAATAGATAGATTTTTGTACGAATGCGGTGCGTTGTACCATTGTTATCATTATACGTATGTATTTAATTTCTGAAATTTTCTCTATGAGTGTACTTGGTTGAAGTTTTAGGACTAAAGTACCTTTTAGTATTAAATAAATATTGTTAGTTTGTGCAAGTCAATGATATTGAAGATTCTTGTTTTTACCCTCAATTTTGTGAATAATAAACGGATTCGAATAATAATCAACAATTTATTAAAATAATTACAAGTTTCTAAAAGTAAACGTTTAAAAGTCTTGCGTAAATATCAGTACCGTTTATACTTTCTCGCTATTATATTGTACCTGGGAACAAAGCATTACATGAATAAATAAAAAACGAGTTGCATATTTTTTATTTTACTGTGAAACTAATTTGTTGCACTTTATAGAAAGATGTTATGTCTTTCGTTTTGATGGAATCTTCGAAGAGATTTAGAATTTTCTGAGGTATTGGAAAGAACTGAATAGTATGCTGATTACTTGAAGTATGAACGTGAATGATGTTTAAACGAGGCAATGTCGACTGTCTAATAAAATTAACCAGAAAAAATACTTTTACCGTAATTATGGGCGAAAAAAAAATTCGTTAAGTTAAGTACGTATGCGAAAATAAAACAAGAATTGTTAAAACATATAATATTAAATACAAAACCCATTTATTGTAAATGTGTAAATTTAAAAGATAAAAATTTAAAAATATCAAAGAACGAAGTTAAGTTATCAAAAATATTATTATATGTATTGAAGTTTGCTGTTTTCTCTGAATAATGCTAATCACTTGTCTCGGACATCGAATACAATGGAGTGTCGCCCGGCAAGCGTAAACCATGGGTTTCTAAAGATTAATAAAAATATAAATCTTCTATACGCAACAATGTATATTATGCCCCTGACTCCCTGAGGTTGAGTCAGCTAAAATTTCTTATTTTAAAACTTATTTAAGATGAAATATTTCAGAAAAAGTTATGATGGATGTTATCAAATGGTACCTTTTGACTCCTGTGCGATCTTTTGTTCTTGTTCATACTTCAAGTTTTTGGCCTGGTATTCCGAGACCGACAAAGATGGCCGGTTTTTAGCGTATTCCACGCTTCGAATAGAATTTTCCGTCTTATGTTCCATCTGGTCGATAGTTTTTACGTAGTCGGAGGATATTTTGCGTGCAACTTTTTTGCTGTGTTGTAAGTTCATCACTTCGTTATACGAAACCTCTTCTACCGTCACAGAAGCTCGAAAATATTTTTCACGTGTGTTTTCGTCGCTCTTTATGCGCGAATTAGGCGAATAAGTTAACATGAGATTTCTTTGTTCTGCTTCTCCCATAGGCCTGTACCAAACAAAATTTTAAGGTAATATAGATTTTTTTATTGTTAACATCTATTGCGTGACTTACTTGTACTCTTTCAGCGTGGGTCCATTCTCATCGTCAGCTGTTACGTTTTCGTACAATCGTGTCAGTACTGACTGTCTTCTCACTTCCATATCCGAATCGGAGATATTGACAGGCGCAGGCTTTACGAAGCCTGTTGGTCTGCGGACTGGCTTGGATCCAGTCTGGGCAGCCACAGCTGATTGGGCTATCCTTACCTTTCTAAAATATAATTTAAAATAAAAATTTTAAAAGCACATTCTTCATTTAATACATAAGTCAAGCCTACTTCAAGGTCTAAGAATGTTTTATACCAAGATATCAAGAGATCAAGTTACAGATATAACTTGGGTCAGTGGCAAGTATAAAGTTTGGTCGTTATCATTTATCACGAAAACAGGACACGACCTCTGACTTGCTTATTTAAGTTGGGACCACTGCAGAAAAAAGTTTTAATTTTTCACGACGACAGTCCAACTACCGTAAGTATTATTACTCAATTAATCGTCTTCCTTGCCTTGTTATCTTTTTAGGTATTATAATAAAAATAACAAAAAATAAATAAATATAGTGTACCGGTTGCTTGAAAGAGATTCATCCGAATCTAATGCATCGTGAGAACACAATCTTTGTATTATATGGATTTTTTCTAAATCTTCCGTTCGCACAAAACCAGTCTGGCGTCTTTTAATTTTACTCGGCTCCCTTACTCCCCATGGGATGCTTATTGACACTTTTCTTAAAAAAATATATAAAGAAATGGAAAATCACAGAATCCCGGATATAAATCATTTGAGTAATTTACGTATAATGAAACTAACTTATCACCGTTGTCTCTGGATCTGCGGTCTACGGATTGTAATCTGCAAGAGTAATAGTTACCATAGGAATGTGGTTACAAAAAAAATATAATAATAAAAAAGAAACACCTAGTAGAAAAGCCTAATAGGTATCGAAATCAAAATATGTACTACCTGAACCTCCGCAATTCTTCATCCGTTATAAGTTCCGACCTTAAGAGAATTGTAATAATTAAAATCTCAAAAAAAAAAATCAATTGATAATAATATTTAGATAGCCCTTACCTTCTAGTGCCTTCAAATATATTGAATTGTCCGATGCCACGTGCTATTCCCTTTATTACGTCACCAGCAAAACTGACACGGTCCACGTTTAACCTATATAAAATACATATTTATGAGATTGAAAATTATGGAATAAAAAAACTTATATATCTACAACTGTTGTGTGTATTCAATAAACAGAAACTTACTTAAGGTATCTTCGTATTTCCCTTTCTTCCTCTGATTCGAGCGATTTTACTGCAATTTTATGTTTATCCCAGTAACTATTTTTATATAAAACACTAAAGTGCTCCGAGTGTGTTATACTCACCAGAACCTTCGTCAGATTCATCAAATTTGTAAATATCGGAAACGTATGAAAACTCAGGGCCGATTACCTTCTTTTTTACTTTAGCGTGTAAATCAGATTCTAAACAGTAGTCACCGACTAAGAATCTAAAATATTTGTGATTATAATATTTTAATATATACAAAATACTTATGGCGATGTATTTATAAAATAATTTAAAAAGTCATAATAATTTGACCCACTTTTTTAAATCGAAAGTTGAATCGACTTCTCCAGGATAAGGCACGTCTGTTAATGGTATGTAATAAAGCCTTTCTTCTGGTACTTTCTCACTGATCGATCCTAAGGATATATGTTGATACGGTTCTGAAACGTGATGCTCCTCGGGCTCATAGTCGTATACTTCAACATCGAAATCGTTATTCTCATCCCAAGCTTCGCTGACAGCCGTTGACGGTCGCCGTTGATCTACTTGACTCTTTTGCAACTGTTTCTCAATCTCTTCTTTTTTACGAATGAAACTGAAGGGCGTGAAAAGCGTTACTATGATATAGCTTGGATAATAACTTATTTTAAGCTTTTATCTTCGCTTTCGTCGTTGTCAGGAGACTTCTCTACGCAATCTACGTAAAGATTTAAATCGGAAGCGGATCATAAAGTCAGCTCAACAATTTATCATTGTTCTTTAAAACTATTTTAATTATTGCATAGCTACTTAAGCGTCTCTACTGCGTGGCTTACTAAAAAACTTACGCTCAAGACCTTATTTACACCGTTCATAGGTTTTCTACTTGGAGTCTGGAGGTTCAGGCTCATAGGTGTCTTTTTAGATTAAAAAAAAAAACAACGTATCTTAACGATAACGTTACCTATTCCTCATATATCGATTATATAACTATCAAAATAATTTACCGTCGCGTAGCTCGTATGTTCTTTTTTTCTTCTTCTATCCTCTCTTCTTCTCCTTCGCCACGCATTTGTTCTTCAAGTGCTAATTCCCTTAATTCTATTTCTAGAAATGTTTTTGCCATTATTTCCTGTAAAAGTTTCAATATTTTATCGCTCAATTACCTATTCTTACGAAAAACAATGATGCTTAAATAATTATGAGACCAGTTATACAAACCTCTATTAAAATATTGCCTAAAATGACAAGATCTTCAATGTGGCCGTTGATATATTCTTTTGTGCACTTATTTATCATTATGTCTTGACATTCAAGATTCAATAAACCAGCATCTTGAATTTGAATATCTACCAAAGGAGACTCGTACCAAGTTGGTATGGACTCAATGTTTTGTAAAACTGATTCACCATCGATTAGTTGTCCGAATGCGACATACTTTTGAAACATCCAAGGAGCTGGCTGCAGTAATACGAAGAATTGAGTGGAGCAGTCTACATGCCTGAAAGGGAAAAATATCAGTTACGACATTTATTTATTTTGTATTGTTTTAGAAACAAAAAAAAATCGTCTACCTTCCATCATTAGCCATACCCAATACTCCACGTCTGTCATGAGGAATAACGAAGTTTTCGCAATCTAAGTCGATGCTCTTTAAACCGTATCCCCCGCACTGTATCCAGCAATCTTTTACAATACGATGAATGGGAGTTCCCGAATAACCGCCTTTTTTAGCTTGGCACAAACGAAGAAAATTTATGCATGTGTTAGGAACAATATCGGCATAAAGCTAAAATATACATAAAGTTAATAATCACATAAAAATACGCTTTGAATAACAAGAAAGTCTAGTGTTCTTACCATGAATATCAATGTTCCGATGTAAAAAGAATCTATTGAAATATGCATATAAGCGCATGGTCTCTAAAAATATCAGATGTATTTACTATTTATTAAAATCACCATATAATTGAATTTTGTACTGTACAAGTAAAGAAATATCCATACTAACTCCTGAACTACGAACGTAGCTTACGAATTGGTCAACACCTTCTTTATAATAATCCAATATTATATGGTAATTATACTTGGAATTAATTATTTCTCTGAATTCTTTTTCACCTCCCAGAAACTTATCATTTAATATAATAGCTACACAACTATCTAAGCAGTACGCAAGTCCACCGTATTTTATTTTTAAATCGTTCAAAACTTGTGGCCACTCTACAGTTGTTACACCTATAAAATATTTTCTTAATAACCCAAAAAATATCAAAAGGATATTTGGAATGAATATACCTATAAACTACTAGCTGTTGCTCGCGACTTCGTCCCCGTCGGATCTATTTCTATTATTATGTTATAGTGAGTCCATCTTAGAAGAGACTTTTTTTAGATCATTTAAAGAGTAATAATTCTTTCATTCATATCTTTTGGTATCTTGAACCGTTTTCGCAGCGCGCGCATAGGAAGCCCTCAAAGATGAATAATTTTCCACCTTTTTTTCCAATTTCCATTATATCTTCGCTCCTATTAGTCGGAGCGTGGTGTTATGTAGCCTAAAGCCTTCCTCGATAAATTGTCTATTCCATAGAAAAAGAATTTTTCAATTCGAACCAGTAGTTCCTGAGATTAGCGCGTTTAAACAAACAAACAAACTCTTTAGCTTTATATATTAGTATACAAATAATTAAAAATGTTAGGTGAGGTCTTACCTCTAATAATTGGCGCATCAAATACTTTTGATCGGTATTTATACAGACCGATAGCTATATTCGCACAATAATTATATTCCTTTGTTACACGATCTCCAACTATAGTAAATTTTACTTTTTCTATGTCCGGTTTTGGTTTTGATTTTTTTGGATATTCCGGATTATGCACTGAGTTATGTGCATATTTCAATTTTTGTAGATTATGGCCTCTAACATATCGTTCCCAAGGATGATGAGTTGTTGGTTTTTTCTTATGATTAAATTTAGCAAAAGATCTAGCTTCGTCGTGATTTTGTAACGACATAATTAATAATAATGTTATAAATAGTAAATTTGAAAATTTTATTGTGTTTTATAAACATCAGGCAATGTCATACTTTCAGCATACAAAGTATTTTTTTATTTTTCAGACTTACTACGATTTTCATCATAAAGGTACTTACATCACTGATAACCATAATGATATTATTAAAACATAGCACAAAAATAGCATTATCATTGAATTATTTTGTAACAAAAAGGTTCTTAAAATTTATATTCTATTATATGTAAAAATTGATATTGTAAAAATGCCACCAAGATGGCAATGTTATGTGTTGTATGAAACAAGTGTAATAAAAAAGTTTCCTTTGTCATTTTGATAGTTGACAGTTGTGACTTGTGACTTGTGAGTTGACAGTTGACACCTTGACAGTGACTTAATGACTGTCGTAGGGCCAAGTGTTTTTAAATTACAAATATTTAAAAATTTAGTCCATGCTTCTAATTAATTGCATTGATTAATTTATACATAATTCAATTTTAACGACTTTCTAGTCAAAAAAGGCGATTATGTCTTCTATTTTCTTATAACATTCTTAAGATCTTTTGAACGTTTTAGTATTAGTAAACAGATGTGATCGCGAGCTTTTAACTCCTAAGCTGGTTACTACTCAACATGAATCAGAACAGTTTATATTCAGACAAATTTACTTTACTATCTGAACAAATTTGTTCTCTTTTACATAGTAAAGATAACAACTCAGAAAATCTAAATTCAACGATAGACGAGCTCAATGCCTTACCCTACAAAACAGAGCTCTTTTTAAGAAATCAAGTAAGTTACAAAAACAGTTAAAGTGTGTTTATTAGGATGACATCCAGCATTATTTTTATATTTACAGGATGTAACATCGCTTTTGAAAGTTTTGTGTGTGTTCATAAAACCTGTTGATGAATTTCTGTGTGCAAAAACCTCACACTTACTGAATGGTATGATAACAAAACAGAACTTGATAATTTCTAAAGAAGATTTACGGAGAGTTATAGTGTGGCACATAGATTGTGTGAAAACTTGTTCTGATGTTGTTTTACCAGATATTTTACATAACATGCAGTGTATTATACAATCCAATGTGCAGGCTGGATACAAGGTATAGCAAAATAATGACATTAAAAGTTTTCTGTATTTCTTCTTTGTTAAATGGCAGTGCTGTGTTATCCCAATTTTGCCAATGTCTAGTAGTTGTAGATAATATAAGTTTGAGGGTCGATATTTGGTTGTGGTAATAAGCTACACATTCTTTCAATACCACAGCCAAACATTGACCTCTTCTGTATTTCTTATTTGATGTTTTATATTCTTTTTATTTGTTGATTATAATCAAATTGTAATTATTGTATTATTAACTTTTTTCTTTTTACAGTACATTAATGAACTGATTGGAAAAAATGGTCTATTACTGAAGTTTCTTAATGATGGTGAAAGTTTTAATTTGAATATTTCTAATTCTGCCCAAATTTCTCTCATTGTTTTAAAATGTATATTAAGTCTTCTCCCTGTAATTGAAGAAAATGAAGAAACTACTTGTTTTACATCTGAGCTAAAAGAAAATGTTTCTTTAGCTATCATTAGGTATTTAATAAAAGGTTGTATGAAGAAAAATGATGAATTTTTATATTGTAAGGTACTATATGAATGTTTTATGAAATATTTATTATTTTATTTATATAATATATAGCATTAATTTTTGAAATTTCAATTTTAGCTTGTCATATCAGCATTAAGAGTATTATCTCATATTTATTTCAATTTTCACATGAATGAAGTTCCCATGTCAGAACTGATGGGTATATGCCAATATTTTAGTTTGTATGGTTTGGTTAATCTACATGGTAAACCTGAAAAATTATTACCTGCTCAACAAACAATCGCTGTAGTACCAGTGAAACCTCCATCGAGAGGCGGAAAGGTATATTTAATTTTTTAATTTCTTGTACAATAAGATTTTAATATAATGTACTAAACATATATTTCTAAGTAAAATTACTGAAAATTATTTATACCATACATCATCATTTACCAGAAACAAAAAGTCAGAAAACATAGAAATAATGCAATCGAAAGTTTAAAGAAGGAAATACCTGTGTCAGATCGGAGCCTTATGAAGGATGTGGATAATTTCGAGAATAATTCTGCTTATAAACCTGCAAGTAAGAATTACTTAGAACCAGTCAAAGCTAAAGCAGTATGGGCTTTAACAAGTGATTCAGATATGTCTGACATGGAAAACACGAGGGAAGCTAAATTGATAGCTTTAAAGTCACGAGTTAGGCAGAGTGCGGCTAATTTATTCCTGGTATTACTCAAGGTGAGATATTTATACAATAAATTCAATTGATCATTAATTATAAGAGGGTAGCTGTAATTATGCCCTTCTTCATTAAATAACGATTTGGTAAAAATTTGTGATTCACGTAAATAAATAAGTTAAATTATATTTTTCAGATAAAGGATAAAAAAGAAATATTCGGGTACTGGTGGGCGCTCTTGCCAGATTCGCCTGATGTTAACAATTGGCTGGCTGAGGAGAATTCCAAGAAAACTCTTGCATATTGTGCTGTTGTAGATCCTATTGCAAGCAGCAGAGCGAGTGCATTAAGTGTTATATTAGCATTATTATCTGGCTCTAAAACTTATTTGGCGCAAGCTGAAGTTAGGTAAAGCAAACAAAAGTTATTACAAAACTGTATTAGACATATTCAAAACTGGGTATAATCTTAACATTAAAATATTCTATATATATTCCTAAAGTTGGTTATCAAAAAAAACATCAACAAATTAAATAATTTAGTATAAAGAAGTTTTCTTTTGGTGTGTCAATATGCTTTTGTAGTACATAGAAATATTAATATTTAAGTATACTGGTGTTTTTGCGTTTTGTTATGCTCAAAATAATAAAAAAAAAGTATTTGTATAAATAATGCACTAAATATAACTAAATTGTTCTCCTTACAGTAAGAAAAATAATGCATCATTCATACCATTTTCGGTATCACTCGGATATAATATAAACTGCATGCACAAGATTCTAGTAGGTATACTAGATACCGAGAGAAGTCACGCGGTTATCATAGTGGCGTTGAAGTGTTGTGCTGCTTTGGTTCAAGCCACGCCCTATCAGAAAATGCAAGGCGGACTTATTACTGAATTAGTGAAGTCAACCAGAAAATTTTTAGTACATCGAAGTGAGTCACTTCTATATCTATTTCTTAATTTTATTATAATTTACTTTCAGTACTTATTAATAATAAAAATATAATTATAATGACCTGGGGTTTTCCTACTTCAAATATCAAATAAGAAAAGTGTTCCACATTAATTTTAAGTCTGACCCTAACTACGAGAAAATTGTATGATCAAATGGGAAATTAAAGTCTTCATTTTTATGGTTACACTATATGATAGGTAAACAATAAAAAAACATATTGTTTTGTAAGCATACATATACATGCATTTCAGATACAACGCTACAGGTTGGTGCACTTATTACTATGGGATGTATTTTATCAATCGATCCTAAAGTTGATGAAATTTTAATTGCCATAAATAAGGATGCATCAATTAAAGATATCCTCAATATAACAAATAAGGAAAATATGCCATGTAATGATGATTGTGACGATTTTGAAGAAGGCTATTCCGATGATGAAATTATTATTGCTGAGGAATCCACTCAAAATAATGACGGTCCAGATAGATATAAAAATATGTCAAATTTTAATACTTGGATACTAGATATATGTTTCAAGAACATGGGTTATATGTTTAAGGGTAGTGAAAAAGTTGTAAGTATTATGATCTATCTTGTTTAATTATCTGTTATATAATAATTGATATTAGAATATTGGGCAAATAATAAAAATAGCTTTAGTGTTAGTTTATTTTTTCAAAGTCTAATGTGGCAAAGCCACAATATTTTATTAAGTCGAACCACTGACTGGCCGTCCCTAATAAATATCATAACCGCAATTCAGATCTTCGCGTTTACTACCACCTAAGTATTAAAACAATTTACTACTTTTTTTTTTTAGATTTGTAAGCCATCAGCCATCCCTGTGATCCTAGAATCTCTTCAAGTTCTTTCAGCCATAGCATTTCATCACTTAGCTGAAGTACTAAAACCGCATATAATGTTGCTGACGGATATATTGTGCGATATGCTAGTCCATGAACATCAAGACATCGTGTTACAAACTGCAAGGCTTATAAGCATTATTGGAGATGCTATTCAAAAGTTAGGTAATATATATTTTTTCTCGTTTAATATGATTCGTGATACAATTCAATTATAAAATTGTAATCTTTCTGTTATATTTATAAGTAGGTAATATTGTGTATCATAATTTAATGAATTTGTTGTCTTGTATAAAATTTGCCATTTAAGACTATTTATATTTCAATATGATCGGCAAAATAAGGTAATTAATTTCGTTCTAACCTTAGGTATAAGACATTTATGAATATTATACAGAAAAAGAAATCCTATAGTCTTTTTTTTATTTCAGAAAAAACGAACGAAGCTCCTCCCCTTAACCAATGCGTGTACATGTGGGTGAAGCTGTTACCGCCCCTCTCTGCAGTGTTGCAGTGCGACAGCTCGCCGGCTAAAGCCAATGTGTGCGATTGTATCGCTAATATAGGCGAGAAGTCTTTTAAAGAACTACCGGTAAATTATTAATAACATGTAATGTTGCCAGATATATTTAAAACTAGCTGTGCCAGTGACTTCGCCCGCGTAGAAAAGTGACTTTGGGCAGCATTTTTGAAAATGCCTAACCCGCGCCAACAAACGTTCAGCAAGTTCAACGTGATTCTTTAAATTGCCATAACTTTTTTATTTATCAACCGATTGACATGAATTAAATACTAAATGTTAAGTTAAGCTTACCACAATATATCATTGAAAACCCCATCTAGATAGGATAAGCCGTTTCTGAGATTAGCGTGAACAAACAAACAGACAAAAATTCCAAAAATCTTTTTTTTGGGTTCTATTGCGTTAATAAAGGTCTCCTATAATATTTTTTCTCATATATCTTAAATGTACAGACAGCGACTCGTTACGTTTTTATTATATGTATAGATTGTGATATTTTTTTAAACTAAGCCTTAGCCTTTAGCTTGCATGTTTAATTTATTTTAAATATATTTTAAAGGTGTACGTACCTGGTATACTATATTAGGTCACTCAAATAGTTTTTTCGAAGAGTTTTATTGCTAGTTTAGTTTAAATCAAATTCAAATATATCTTTTATTAACTAGACATAGGTTATAGTAAAACTTTTGAACAAAATAATTATTTCAGCCTACAAAAGATGACGTTTCATAAGAATAAAGTAATATATTTTCTACCTAATCTGATGCTAAATATAGCAATATACCAAGTGTTGTTCTAATGTAGGACCGTGTTCGCATGCTGTGCTGCACGCTGCTGGTGGGGTCGTGCAGCGACGAGCAGGCGGGCGTGCGCGCCGCCGCCGTGCGCGCGCTCGCCATGAGCGTTATGTACCCCACGCTACGGGAGGTATTTGGAGGACATTTGATTACTTACAATTACATTTGATTAGAAAAACACACAATTTTCCTATCATTTACTTACAAACTTTACTTTTTTATTAAAAAAATCAAACATATAATCTTTTTTGAACATCATCCAATAATAAAAAAATGGCCAAATTGGACAAGCGTTCTTGAATTGTGCGTTTACCAATATATTTCTCGTCTTTTATTATTATATAACTGACAATAAATATAAAAATACAGTCGTATAAAGAACTTCCTCCTTTTTGGAATCCAATGATTAAAAACCAACATATTATTTTTATTCATAAAATAAGATCTTGGTTTTTGAAATAGGTGATGCCGACAAATTACTTATTTTTATTTTCACGTGATTATATTTTATTAGGATATATGCTTTGTAAGTGATTGCGGCGAGAATATTTTGAGAGCTCTATCGGAACCGACGCTAGTGGTGAGGACTAAAGCGGCCTGGGCTCTGGCGAATCTTAGCGATGCGTTGGTTTTAAACGCGTGAGTATTATAATTGCTGATTAGTTTTTCATCTACACCTACCGTTTTTTCTCTACTTAAAAACAATCATCGTACTTCAAGGAATTAAAAAAATATATGGAAATAGGTTCAGCTGTTATCAACTTATGCACTTGCCATCACATTTTGCGATTAATTTTGATGTTTTATATTAGTTTAAAATTTAGTACAACATGTTTATTGAAATGCTGAAATTATTAATGTCATTCATCACCCTTCGTGCCCTTGCATTGGACTCTAATTATATTTTGTTTACTAATCAATTGAATTTAATCAAATCAAATTTATACTTGTGAAGTTAATCTTAAAGTTCACTCGCTGGACTCATTCAATTTGTATTTGACTATACGTATTATTTATTGAGAATTCATTAATACTATACATACTAAGTATAGATTCGGATATAAGGTTTTTCACAGTACACTGTAAAAACGTTAATAAATTTATTATTAAGGTTTTACAGTACAACAGCAACAGTTTAAAACAGTAGTCCGGGTATTATTTATTCAGTGAGTTCTTATTAACCTTATTTATGAATGAATTCTCAATAAACAATAATATTGTGAAACACGAATTGCACGGGGTCAGAGAGTGATAGTATAGTACGTTACGTTCTACTTAACACTTTCATGACAATTTGTCAGTCACATTATTTTATTTTGCAAGTCTGTAATTTCTTGCTATAATTTGGATATGAATGGTTTTGTAAGAAAAAAAAGAAGAAAATAAAAGTTAACAATTTACAAATCATTTATTTATTTTACACAAACAGGTTACAGACGTCGAATGATAATATAAGCAAAATTAATGACTGAACGAGACAGTAACCCAAAATAGTGTAAATATTAAGATGCTATACTTAATAACTGCTAGTATTAGTTATTATTAAAATTTAACGAACCCAAACCGAACAAATCGAATAATAACTATATTAAGACAGAGACAGAAGACAATGTTATTATATACTTATTATATACGAGTATTTTCTGTACTTTCAGTGAAGATCCAGAGGTGGAAAGATTAGACGATGACCTGTTATTACGTTTGCTGGAGGTTAGCATTAACTGCGCCGTTGACAACGATAAGGTACAATAAATATGATGTTGTAGACTATTAGTGTAGTAAATATACGTCTCGGGTTTATCAAAACAGACTATTTGTTTACGATATTTTTATTTTAAACACGCTTTGATAAACACAAGTTATTAATAAATGTATAATTTCAGGAGCTATCTTGTAAATAATTGTTTTATTGTAAAATTAATTTAAATATTCTCTGTAGTTGCTGTTGACTGAAAAAATATTTTACCTCAATGCTTTTAACTCAAAATGTAGGCATGGATCTACTTAAATTACATAAGTGATATATAACCGTATTTATGCAAAATAGAACTCAATAAATTTTCTTTTATTCAAGAATTCTTATCTAAATACACACACTCGTGACATCACGAGTGCTCATGGGCGGCGCTGATCACTTTCCATCAGGTGACGGGCCAGTTCGTTTGCCCCCTATTGTATTAAAAAAAAAAATCTAAATATGGTCTATTTTCTTATACCAATACTATTATGGAATGTTAATGACCATAGATGAATAAATGACCATGAAATAGACCATATTTAGATAAGAATTCTTGAATAAACATGCACATGACATGAACAATATCTACAGGTAAAAATGAGTGCGACACGTGCGCTCGGTAACATCCTACGATTGATTCGTGAAGATAACCTCTCCCGTCATCCTCAATTGAAAGCTTTATGCGAAGCGGCGATGAGGAAGCTTCTAGAATGCGCGGGCAAAGTGAGCAACATGAAGGTGCGCTGGAACGCGTGCTACGCGCTCGGCAACGCGATGAGGAACGACGCGCTCTTTGCGTGCTTCAGCGGGTGGCAGGTAGCGTGCCTTTTATACAGGTGTAAAAAACTTAAGTCCGTAGATAGCACTACAGCGCATTATGCGGCATAATGCTTAACGTTTAAACCACCCAGACCCACTCCAAAGCTGTCGAGCTCTGCGAGTGTTCATGGGCGGCGATGACCACCGTCCCCTTTGTTATATCAAAAAATGTTTCAACTACGCCTTTCTTTATTCATATATTGAGCACTCTCAAAAGTACTAAGTAGTGTAATGTGCAGTGACAGAAAGTTAACAAATGTTTTTCTTTACCATGGCATTGATCGAAATGTCGCACTATGCTTTGTTATTGGAAAACGCTTAGTATCTTCCATGAATATAACGTTGATCATATGCTTTTATTCAGACTCAGGTTTTTGAATACTTATTTTATGACTTCTCGAGTAGAATACTTACTAACTCGCTGTGTACGTTGCGCGCGGTCGTGGAGTTGTACTCAATCTAAATTAATCTCTTATAAATCGAAATAAATGTTTATCATATAATTGTATAAATGGATCCTGTAATCTGAAGCAAATGTTTTTTATTTTTTTATTTTTATCTGATTGCCTGTAAGAGATCACTGTTACTAAAAAGACCGTTCGTCGACATACTTTTCCCTTTTTTAGTTTTAAGGTATGTATAGACTAGGCATTAAAGAGTTATTAATATTATTGATTTATCTGTTCTTTTTTATTCAAAAAGAACGACTAACAGTTTTTTGCGATTTTCTTTATGTAGAAACTGTTTTCTGAATTGTTTTTAATACTGTGATTTATTGTACGTAGCCGAGGTAAATAAAACGATTTGACTTTAGACTTTGTGAAATCTAGGTATAACTGGTGATAAATGATGATATAGCTCGTGTTTGTCATGTTATAATATACTAGCGTACTCGTGCCCGCTGCGTTTGGGCATAATGTTCCCAATTTTTTATTTTATATAGCTTATAACACTCAGCAATAATATTATGGCTATCTATTGGTGAAAGAATTTTTAAGACACAAACTTTCTTTCTTAATAATATTAGTATCGATAAAAGGTGTTTGTTTCATTCATCGATAAAACATTCGGGTGTTATAAGATAGAATTATTTGTATATAAGTAATTTATTAATATGTATATGTAATTGAAATGTTGTTTTTAATTCTATGGCTATTTTTTTTAATAAGTAAAACAGTTTCTTGCGTTTATTGTTATATGATATAATATTTTACGTTAGATGATATATCCAATTTTAAACATTTTAGGTCGAAGTATTCTCCAGTCTTTGCAACCTAGCACAAGAGTGTAAGAACCTAAAGGTGCGTATAAACGCGTCGGTGGCGTTGCGAGCGCCGAGCACCCGCGCGCACTACGGGCCGCACTTCGCGAGCGTGTGGCGCGGGACTATGGAGGCCATGCAGTGCGCAGCGAACGTCGACGACTTCTCCGAGTACAGACATAAGGATAACTTAATTGAACAGGTATTTATTTATGTATCTATATCGAGCGCTCTGTGAATGTATTTAAACGAGGAAAATGTTTTTGCAATTGTTATTGTATAATATTGTTAGAAAACAATGTGCTAATATTATTATTAAATTGTCTATATTTATATGAACTTTTAGAGTCCCTACACGTTACAGACCTTTTAGTCTGCAGACAGCTTGGATCCGCTACAAATAAAAATATAGTATATACAACGTGTAACAAAAAATGCGTGGTCTTATTTAAGGATCTTAAAAAATACCTAATTTTAAATTAGTGTATTCAAAAGTCATTTCATTGGAACTATTTATAGTCAACATATTGATTTTATATTTATCGACACTACGACATCACTTTAGAGCTATTACGTGTCAATGACCGCGTGACCCTATCACAATGCATTTCATTGAAAAAGTTATTGCTGTCTCTGTCATTAGAATTCGAAAAGTGATGTAACACTTTTGTTTTGATTTTTATATTATCGATTTATTTGATAAATAAATAAAATAATAAATCTCAAATATGTTTATTTTAATGTGGGGACTTGTATGTAGACTATCTATAAGCATCTGAACATCACGCAAAAATATGACCACACATTTCTGTTACAGGTTGTATAGTAGAGCCTCCTCCAGAAAAAATATTACTTAAAGTAATCTAAAATTTGTTTCCAGCTATGTGTAACATTGGCCCATATGTGCTGTCTTCTGAAGCAATCGGATCTCGGGGATATTCTAGATCCTCTAGTATTCCACTTCGACTGTGCGAAGTCGTTATACGCCCAACTTTACCAGAAGTTGCCGCCAGAGAATGCGTCATGTATGAAAATATTGCAAGCTGCTAAATACGTTACAGTGGACTTAACAGCCACAAGTGATAGTCATTTACAATCTTTAGCGATGTTACAAGAAATTTTTATCTGGGATGTTTAGTGATAAGGAGTTAATAAACAAGTCCAACCTAATTAATACAAATACAATTAATTTTAAAATGTTTACACCCTGTAATAAAAACGTTATTTATACTGTTAACAAACTTAATTTATTTTAAATATACTTTTTATTTAAAATATATTGTTTTATTAAAGTTTCTGTGCTTCAATGGTTTTTCAAACATTTCTTCTGCTTGAATTGATTGGGTCCTCGAGTTATAAATGTTCTTACTGCATTCATAACAAATTGAGCGGTTTTCTATTTTTAAAAGCGTTTTTAATTCTCTTTTATAAAACTTAGTTTAACTCATACTAATATTAATTTTAAAGTTTACAAATTCCTCTATAGTTACATAAATGGTTTCGATCGAACCTTGTGAAATATAGGTATAACTAAGATAAAAAGTAATCAAACCGATCCAAAGTTTCTCATTCGTTGTCATTCAATCTGTCATCTTAAATATTTTTGTTTTAAATTTTAGAATGTGATTGATATCGTGTGAAGAATCTTTTATAATTTTCCCACTATACATTGATTTTATTGAATGTTTAATCATCTTACGCTTGTTCTCTTTAATACAAAATATTTATAATTGCTTTAAAACGGCTTTTAAATAGGATGTTATAGTAGAAAATTATAAAGTGAGTTTTTACTATAAGCAATTAACTTTGACACGCGTTACGAATCATTAATCATTATAAATAATGATTATAAAGGTCACTTTTATTCAGTTTCAACCAGTTTCACGTGATAGTTATAGATAACACATAACAGTGCATATGGATCATTGACGCAAAGACCATTTCTCCGGGTTTGATAATTACAATGTTTCTATTTCATTAAGAATCAAGATTTTTAAAGATTACATACAAAAAAAATGTGCCACGAATGTACAGACAAAAAAAAATTTTTTAGTTCCCATGTGCTATCGGTATTTGCAAATTCTTCAGGCGTATTTAGGAATTTATAGATTCGATAAATTTATAATCACATATTGAAAACGTGCTATTAAAATAATAACAAAAATGAAATCGATGTCAATATAAATATTATGCTAGACGTTATCAAACATCCGAAATAAACGCACAAGTAAAAAGGTTATCGGAATTGAAATATTCCATGAATACGGAAATCGTTTTATTTTTACACGGAGCGATGATGAATTACTAATAATATTCATATCAATCGGTACTCTGAAGAGCAATAGGTTCATTCCCTTATTATTGAATTGTATACAAATTTAGGTTATCTGGTGGAACTAGCATCATTTGACTATTTCCTTTTGTTGGAAAACCTTTTAGGTATAAAAAAGGTTTCTTTAAAATTTAGCCAGTGTAGCAATTTTTGAAAAAAAAAGACGGAGCAACCAATAAACGGATTGATTGTTCGCGTTACGTTCTGTTCTTGTTTTCTTATACTTGCAAAAAAACATGTAAAGATTAAGAATGGTGGTTATAAGAATAGATGTGTTCCAGTAAAATTTACATAATATGTAGAACGTGATGTCATTTGCACGTGGTCTAGTAATAATATAAAACTACTTATATTGTATTTCGCTAGTCATAATATCCTACATTCATGCTTATCTATATGTCGTTTAAAGCAATTTTAATTTACCGTGTCAATTCTCAAGGAAATATTATATTACATTTTTAACTAGATTTGGGGAAGATTTCTCAAGGCTAAAATAAAAGGAAGTTATTTTTATGTAAAACGCAATTGGCCTGCCGTTGAGTATTCATTCTCTGCAAATACTTAAAATATTTTACTAGTTTTATAAGACTAAAATGTTGGAAAATTAAAACTGTAATTGAATGGCAAATTTTCATCGATCTTCTTATAGTTTTATTTTATATTTCGATTAACGACATCATGTAAACTTCTTAACTTTAAGCGTCAATACACAATACATTTAAATACGGTTTGACAGTCCTTAATTTGAAGTCACATCTTTAACAAACTGTTCAATTGTTTGTTTTACGTACGAACATATTAAACTTGTCTCCGTAAATTGAAATAAATTACAGTCCGATATATGGCCTTGATGCCTACTTTATTGAGAAGTCTAGAACAATCATCTAAAAGAACTACCATGTAAAGGAATACTCCTTTACATGGCAGTTCTAGACTAAACTGCATCACGCTGAGATCTAAGCCAGCTACCTATGTTAAATAAGTATAGGTAACTTTCTAGAACCATGCCTTATCTTACTCACTATTCATGTGAAACAAACCGGATAAAATTATCCAGTTATGCAATTTACTTTAATACCATTGAAGCACGACACTGTATCGTTAGCTTGACTATAAAAATGACAATAATATCTATGAATGAGTTTGCATACTGCAATGTTTATATATGTATATTATGATACATTTTTACTATCTTATTATTTGAGAACGATGTTAGACCAGCGGAACCTGATAGGTTAGACCGACTAGTTTTTGTTCCAGACGAAATAGCGAAGTTAAAAGTATCCTATAAATTAGAATCCATTCCATATTCCAGCCGACTAAATTGAATAGAACAGAACCCTTATAAGGTGTTATGTTATGGTCTTTCTGTCAATCTTCTACTTCTATACGGCGTGAAGGTATGTATACGCGTTGTAATTGAAATTTGAGGTATAAGGTCTACGGTCACTCAAACTTGTTAGTTTGAGTCTTCGTTTTCGTACAAAAAATAACGGCCATTAATTTAGCAAAACCAAACCGAAATTTGGCATAAAACATCAGAAAACTGTAAATTAGTAATTAAACTTTAAATACAGGCGGTCAATAAAGTTAAATTTGAAATGAAAGCTACTAGATTAAATACACGTTATTAGTTAAGTACATACTTAATACATATAATGATTACACCTAACCATCGATAAGGGAAAGGTATAATTTCTGAAAGTAAGTAGTATATTAACCTTCCAAGTTATATTTTAGTACAGATTTTTGGAATAATACGGCCTAAAGGAATATTTGATTGAAATATGAATTGATATACAACTCAATAACTTTGGTACAGTCGTTAATGCGTGTTTATAAAACAATGACTTCTAAGAACTATATCCGTTTCAAGTATCGTATACCTGTGACATATTTAACAAGCATTCATTGTAACTTGATCGGTTTTTCCTAGAAAATGTTGCGAACTTCAATTCAATTAACTTTTAACTAATATATTTTTACTTATGTATGGTCAGTAAGATTAAATGGATTGTTGTGTTATATGTGTACATCTATAAGTATTTATTAATGACATGTTTCAATTTCGAAGTTCGTCTGTGTATAATGATTTATTTTTTTCCTAATACGTTCTAGCTAGACAATGTCGATTTTTTTTGGGAAAATACTAGTGAGTAGATTTGGTATTTTAAAAAGATATACATATATTTATACATTAACATAATGATAGCATATTATACACGTTTGGCAAATATTGGTTCAAAAATTAAATCCCTACATTTAAATGATAAAAAGACGTTCTTATCTAAACTAGATGCTAACAAATGCGGAAATTTACCTTTTATCTGATTCATAGAACATATTATGTTTATTTAGGTAATTATCAGCCATGATTTAAGTATAAAATAATCAACGTTTTCACTTTTGGTTATAAGTTTAATGCTATTTATTACTTATATAGTAATAAGTAGTTCTTCGCATTTTTCTGGAGCTTTGCAAAGGTATATCCAACCAGCACATTAAGATAACTATGTCTTTTATATTATGTATTTCTAAAAAAAGTTTTAAACGTCCTCTGAATGAGAAATCGAATCCTAGTGCAAGCCACTGTATGCAGTAAAAATAAAAGTAAATTTGATAAGAAATACATTTTTGAAAGACCCGTATACAATAAATAATTTAATTTAATATACGAGTACAGATACATTAGTTATACATTGAGTTTATTTATATTGTTGACAATAGAGATCATTCGCAGGTGATAAATTCAATTTGATAAAAGCAACCATAAATATTGGTATCTACCTGTGTCTTCTACCTGGAAGTTTTTTATCTATCGTAGTTAACCGCATTACTTTTTGACATGGTTGAACATTTTTCAAACATACATATTTCCCTTCAATGTAACATAAAGGATATTTAAGGAAAGTTATATTCGGTGTTTGCCTCAATCTGCTGGCATTTGGATTGAGTTTGCGGATAAGTTTAATTTAGATTTGCATTGGTTGTGGAAGTTTTACTTAGAGAAGATTTTCAGTTAGAGAGAATCATAACAAAATAGATTTTAAACCTTATGTTAGACTGAGCGACTTTGGGACTACTTATTCAATATTTTATTCGGCCTTAAAGTTTTGGTTATAAATAGACTTCAAATCTGTCTATCCATTTATGATTTAACCTCTACCAGCTACGGAAAGTTTCCAAGCCGAACGGTATCCATGATTCACAGTTTCCTTCTAATTTATGTGTAATCAGCATCTAGTATCAGAGCGTTCATAGTGCACCAGTCTGCGAGCTACGTTATAGCCTGAACTTCGCACTGAAAGGAGGCCGATGACGTCGACCTCGACGTTTTGAGTCCTATCAATAGCTTGGACGCATGCGTAACGTCTCGTTTGTATGTGTGCTTGTCTGGCCCAAGCACGCTGCCCGCGCGTGGGATTATTGCTGTCTCATTCAACTCCATAACACCGTCCTTGTTGCACTCACCGAGTGTTTGGGGAGGACCGATTACTAAAGTTTAAAATACCGCCGATGTTGCATTAACCCTCAGTCGTCTTCGAGTTGCGCCTCAATACGTTTGCTGAATTTCAACGTGATCGACGTTCGTTATAGTGATTAAAAATATTTTTACAGTATTTACCTTGAACATTTGCCGCGGTCTAGAACCAGACGTCTGTTTTTTTAATTGATTTAAAGGTAAGTTAGAGAGAAAGTAAAATGAATAATTACGAAATTGGAATAAAAAGGAAAGGAAT
>JADANM010006310.1:4273032-4285857 GCA_026213755.1 Eurema hecabe | reverse complement strand
CTTATTAACGATTCTTTTGGCTTATATATTTGATATACATTTCTGTCGTTATTCAACAGTAAAATACAAAGTCCATACAAGATGATGTCAAGCCCAGCAATGGAAATCCAAGTGGAGGAGACTCCTTATGCCCTTCGTCGTCTGTGGAACCTCACCCGCGCTCGTCTCGCCGGCACCTCCACCGCCCTTGATGAGGAACCAGCTTTAGTTGAAACTTTACCACCAGCCCAGGTGAATATTTATACTTTTATCATTTCTTTGATACTAATTCTACTTCTGGGTACCTACTAGAAGTGTAGCTCGCTATAGTCACAAAATATAATTGACCAAAAGATGGATTACGGTTCTTAGAATTCTTTAAAAGTAATTAGAATTTGTTGTTAGGAATATTATTATTCAAATTATAATTACCATTAGTAATGGCTTGTATTGTCTAGGTTCATTAGAAAGAATGTCAGTTTTTTGAATGTTCACGTGAATAGAATTAGCGATATTCTAAGGCACAAAAGATACAATGTATGACTAAATAATAACAAAAGGTAATGTACGTATGTGGATATTACAAAGGTTTGAACTGATTACTGATAAGGAAGTTAATGATTTAGCCTGAATTATTTGATCATTAAGCTAATGATAACGTCATTAGTTAATAAAAGAATCTTAGTTCACGATATAGTTTCATTGATAGAATGGACAGCGGTAATAAAATAAAAATGTTAGTCTAACTATACAATATTCACATGACGACAAAATATGAAAACATACTGAGGTCTTTCTTATTTGTTATACACATAAGATTAGTTAGTTCCTTCATCACGATGATTTATTTCTTGGATTACGGAAACGAATTTTTATGGTAAACTTCCGGAGACGATATAAATAAGAATATAAATGTCGTTTGTCTATTTATGTTTATTGCACGATCGATTTTGTCTTTTAAAAGAAAAAGAGTGAGAGTTCAAAGATTCATAATGTGTTAATATCATGATTATTAAGTTATGTCAGGCTGGAAATAGTGAATTAAGGTCGTTTTTTAACCTTGTCGAAGAGCTGCCCTTCAAGCGAGTTTCGTGAATAAAATGTTTGCGAGTGCGAACTGTAAATCATTTAGTATATATATCTTTCTCTAGTTGCTTGTAATTACTGCCCAGTTCAGAGTAATGTCAAGGGCCAATATGTAACTGTCCTTATTTCGCTATCACAGTGTCGATAAACTTTACAACTGTGTATCAAGGCTTAGAAAGGTCATATATGTTTTATAGATGAGAAAGAAAAGGAGAAAAGATATTGAAATAGCGTTAGTTAAACGTTTAAGATTTTCTTGGTGATATTATAACTTTGTTTTTTTAGGAACCTGATGTTACTACAAAACCTCATATTCCGGTTCCAAGTGACTATGAAAGCGATGGCGAGGAGGCTTTCCCCGAGCTAGAAATACCGGTAAGTACATGAACTACGTATTTTTCTTAACTTATAAATACAACAATTTTCCTTTAACACAACTACAAGGAAATTATTTTTCTATTATTACTGAAATTGTATTCTAATAATAAAAATAGGCATGTCTAATAGATAAGATACATGTATGTATTACGTGCAATAATGTCGAACGCAACAGTAAGCAACTTAACAATGACAGGAAAGTGCTTCGTGCTTCAACTGCGGATTATTCAAACAAACCCGTTGATAACTTCTCACTCACAATTAATATTATTAAATTTTACTGTCTCCAAAGAATAAAAAAAAATAATAGACAATATTATGTAATTATAATTTTAAACAGACCACAATCGACTTCTTGTAGTCTTGTTTTCTATTAGATATTTGAGACTGATTTACGAGTATATAAAATACTTTATACTAAAAATAGTCCTTTAAGTTATTGTCAGACTTAGGTGTTATTTAGAAGAGAGAGAGAGAGAGAAAATCCCTTCATTATTTAATTTTTTTTATTACATATGTATGTATGTGTTTGAAAATTATTAGTAAAGGCTGTTGACAATATACTCGTATATCGCCCGCCATTTTATATAATGAAAGTTAATGAAATAATGAACGTTCATTCAATTCATTAAGTTAAGTGCAGATACCACACCTAATGTTTTCGATTACTGAAGACCTATAAATAGGAAGTACTCTCCTACGTCCATTAATTGAATTTGTTAAAGAATGTCTTTTGATCTCTGTTTTCATTTTATTCACAAGCCAGACATCTTTACGCCTACTGTGTCTTTATCGTGCTTCTCGCATTCACAAGAGACTTGGAAACTGATTACTTTTCTTGTTTACAAGGTTTCTTGGCTAGCTGTTTGTAAAATCAAACAATATTGTATCGCACAAACTGTCCTGTTTATGAAATCAATATGCTATTGTTACGTTCAGAAGTCTGCGGCTGACCTGCTTGTAATATGATAAAAAACGTTGTCGAAACTCTGAATACAAAAGTAGCATGAAATATTTTGCAAACCAAATTTAGTGAAGGATAGCAAAATAAGAAATATGTTCTATGATTGATGTACCATATAATAATAAAACATATATAATAAATAAATAGTTCCATATAAATTACTTTAAACTAGAACAATTTTGCGACAAAGTTATTCTGCTATAAAAAGTTATGTTAAAAGTTGCATAGAAAGCTGGAATTCTAAAGAAAATAACACTAGATTACATGTTCGCATCGTATGTTATACAATAGCTTCTGTTAAATAAACAATTTTTACAAAAATAGTGCGCAAGAAGCAAAAATAAATCTTCAGTCAACGACGCGTGGACTTAGGCCTTGTATTCTTGTACACAAATCAATTTGTTCAGAGTATCTCGTTAGAGGCACAATTGCTTTCAGATCAGTGAGGACAATGAAATGCTACAATGAATTCATATATTCTCTCAGTTGTACCTATTGTGTTTCATTTATTTTTTCGATTTTACAATTGTATTTATTGCACTTAACACTTAGATACGAATCGTTTTAAAAAAGAACTTATGTAGATCCTTGTTTAATAGTTTAAATTTAATAAATGATAGCATTTATTTTGATAAAAGCTAAACATGCATCTTTCTGATTGTTGTCGAATCCTTCCTCAAATCTTCAATAATATTTGAAATTAATAAGTAAATTGCAATGATTGAGATATTTGCATGTGTAATGATAATCTGGAATTATTCTTGGCGTTATACGACATATCTTGCTCTATGCCAACTACATAGGTAGAAGTATCAGTATGGCGCCAATTTTTGGTACTGTTAATGCAATGATAATTTGGCGGCTTTTATTGTGCATTCGAGCGTCTAGCTATACAGTCATTGTTTTGCTAAAATTAAAAAATAATCATAACATAAACAATGCTAAAAACAGAAATGACATGTTTTGAATGTAATAGCCGATTTTGCGAGTGCTTTTTAGATAATTATGAGGTAGGTTTTGTGAAATAAAATATCGTTGGAAACGCAGCCTAAATGTGCATAATTTATAGGAGCAACATGAAGTCCCATGCAAGAGATATTGGACTGGAAGCGCTTTTGATAAGGAGGCAATTCTTGATGCGGGCGCCCTCGGTGACATACCTGCCGTGTATCGTGTGCCCAAGCCGGCCCTTCACGAGATGCCAGTCATCGGAGTCTACATCGACCCCAGAGTTCGAACAGGCTTCAGATACAAAATCAGACCAATGCAGGTGAGATCAGAATTTTAATAAGAACCCTAATTAATACACTCTCATCTATGTGGCATATTGAGGAATCGTTCGGAACGAGTTACTTTAAGAAGTGTTGAAGATTGCGCATGTAAAATGATTACAGTGAATGCAATCCTCCACATTTCATATCATATCAATTCATATAATTAGATATATACACTCAAAAATCTGTGACTATTCCTCAAAAACGTTGATCGTTGCTTGAACATGGTCGCATCGATTCGATAGTTCATAAGACACGTAGCTTTTGCAATCATCTTGGTTGATGTATTCGAGGCAAAAAGAAAAACTTTGAAGATCCATATTCGTTTTGGGCAAAATTTTATAAACTGAACTGTTAAAGAAACGGCTGTTAAATGAAATAGACTTCAGCTCGGACATGTGCTGAAAAAGATTTTCTTGTAGCAAGATATCATACATTACACTCGTGAAGACATAAAAAATACTTGATTGCAATGTTAATAATATAATGAAATAACTTAAGTAGTTCCTATGTTATTTGCGGTTACATTTAACATTTTTGCAAGATTAATTCTTTGCAGAAACAAGGGACGGTGAGTCACTACGCTGGGATCTTACAAAAATGTTTAATGAACTTAACGAAAATTCCATGAAACAAAAACATAAAATCTGATGTAGTATACAAAAAACACCTGATGTAGTAGTAACTAGGAGGAAATATATTATTTTTTTTTATCAAAATCTAAAATAGACCAGCTACATGAATTTTTGATAATGTTCATTATTATTAATCGCAAATGACTGATTATTTTATTGATCCTTTAGTAAATTAAGCTATGGTTTCTTCGATATCTTAAGTAAGGTTGTCATAGTTAAGTTTGTGTTAGAAAAATAATCTTATTAAATGAACGAAATAGAACATTCGTTATTTTTATTATTATTGTAAAATAATTATGCTGTTATGTGTGTAAATAATGCGCTAATTGTATATCAGTTTTAAAATGGCAACCTTACCCGTGTGTTACAAGAAACAGTGTAAAATATTGTCTATTACATTTGAACTTTTTAATGATCCGAGTTGAATTCTACGGTTTGTAGGTCGATTTCAGCAGTTCGGATTTTGGGGTTAATTAGGTTATTGGGGTGTTAGAGTGAGTGGCAGTGCCCGTTGCTGAAATTTACAGAGTGAAAATATCATCAACGATCAACACTGTTATCTTGCGTGTATTTGCCACTGGTTGTGTGCCGTTGTAGGCGATGGTATGTGGATCGTCCAGTTTTTCAGAACAACGCCCAGAGAGGCACCAATACAATCTGCAAGAACGCTGGCAGAGACCCGACAGGTCGATAATGAAATTCTGGCTGACAACGTGTATGGCATCTAGGTAAACCATAAGTATCATTCATAAGGGCATCATGCCGCTGTTTAATTACCTATAATTGTCTATGTAATCATTGTGATAATGTTTGCCATCATTACGAACATTCTTAGTTAAGTTCAAATATGAAATTTCTTTATTTTTTTATACTCCTTACATCTTCATTATACTATCTTACCGTTTATATTTTTAAATTTGACAAATCTTTAAATACAAAGTTACTTATTTAGAAAGGTATAATTTTATTGAAATTAAATAATAATTCTAGATTTTATAACGTCTGCCCTATTTGTTCCACATATAAATTATGTACTGGATGATTTCAGGCTTTAGATGCACCACCACTATCAGTGAAGCCAAGATACTTGTTTGAAGGCAAAGCCCTGACTCTTCAGTCAATTGGACGTGGATTTGCTCGGCGCCTCACGTTTGAACCCCAAGGCTCGACCCTCAATGATAACAATAATTATTTTTGGACCGACTCCCATCCAGATGGATTTGTATTCGAGGTCGAAGCAGTATCCGTTGGTAATAAATTTACTATATACGATGCCAACCATGAGCCACAGGGTATTCTAGAAGTTGTTCAGCAACAGGTTAGTAATCTCCATGTTGAACGTACAAAATACTTTCATTTTATTTAAAAGATATTATAATTAAAAATTTGTCAAACATTTATAGAAAAACCAAATAGAATTAGACCAAAAAATATTTGAAGATGGATCTATTGAAAAGAAGGTGAAAATAAATACACTTTGTAAAGTAGAATGGTATGAGAATGACGGCGCAGTAAAATTAGTGCCTGTCACTGGAATCGCAATTCTGAAAAAGGGACGTGGAAATGCAGAAATTTCAAGAGTCGTTAATGTTGCCGTCGGTATTAAACAGCACAAGAAAGGCTATGAGCTCAAGCCTGGTATCAAGTCATCATCCCGCAGAATTAAGGTCAATGGGTCTGATATAAAGGATATTCCTTGCCAGTATAGCGTTGTGGGTCTTGAAAGATACGAGCTTCCTGTTATTGGTAAATATTATTTTATCAATTTATTAAATGTACTCGTTTGTTTTTTGTAACGCATATTCTAAAACTTTTTTTTATAGGTACCTACGTCGACCCACGCGTCGTTCCTGGTTTCTACTACCGCGTGCGTCCAGCAGGAAATCGCCGTCATCTATTTGAGGGACGCAGTTTGTTGTTGCAGTCTATTGGAATGGGCTACGGAAAACGTATCACGTTTCAGCCTGATTCATTGAATGCTCCAAACAATTACTTTTGGTCTGACTCCCACCCTGAAGGCGTAGGAATGGAGCCACGAGCTATTCAACCCAACATGAAATTTACGATCACAGGAAATGGAGTAAGTATATCTTGTTTAAATCGTAATGTTTGTGTTTGGACACTAGCCAAGATATATTTAGATGGCGTTGATAGACAAGCGCATAGAACGAATTTGCAAATGCTTACCCATAATGATTTACAGTTATTTAATTTAGTCACGGTATTTTGATTTTGACAAAGAACTTTCTTTGGTTCTTAACCAATAATAAAAGAAAGTGCACTTATCTAATTCATTATTTAAATTTCAGGGTCTACTGCTAGGGGAGGCCATCGTATTCCGCGCAGATCTGCCACAAGTTGAAGAAAAGACTGAATATGTGGATGTCCCAGGACAAAGGGGAAAAGCAGTTGAGAAATCTATCCAAGTTGATGTCACCTGCCACGTCAAACTAGCGACCACTGGAGGTGGCTCTGTTGACTCTGAAGTTCATCTCATGAAAGTGTCTGGGGTGGCTCTCGTTCGCAAAGACCCTGGTCAAGCCGTAGCTAAACTCGTCAAAGTCTACAACGTGGGTCTGGACTCGCAGCTGAACCTGCTCTTCGCACACTCGCAGACCGAACTCACATTCCACCCCATCCCCTAAGAACATTCAAGATTCGAATGGTATTGCAATACGTACGATGTTAATGTTGCATTTAAATGTATTGGAATACCAAAAATACTTACCTGGCGCGACATAGACTCCGTCAACCTTATCGATTTGGTCACGAGTTTGCAACTGATGGAAGGTCAACACAATTTAAATACTGACATTGAAAATTCAGTTGCAACGCTTTATTGATTACATGAGCTGCTGATATCATTGGCTCATGTACGAAAATCGCTCGTGTTCAGTCTATGAGGAAAGACTAACACAATCCACCTTAATGTTCATTTACGGGACCTTGTTCTATTAGTTTCATTACTATTGATAATTATGTTATTACATACAATTTGACTATTTTGATGTATCACTTAAATTATATTATAATAAATTTATATTTAAAATGATGACGAGCAAATCTGATGATTTTTATCTTTAATAAAGTTTGATTATTTAAACATTCTGTTGTTTAATTTTATGTCACGAATATCTATTTCATTGTTAATATGAGGCAAAAATTAAACTGTTCCAAAGGAACAGCAGTAAGGGAAGAATGCAGTTTCCCATTTCCAACAAAACAGGGTTCATGATGACCACACAAGAATGACTCGCTAGAAGAATATCAAATTGGAGTCCCTCAGACAGGTTATAGTTCAAATTAATTTGTTATTTTTAATATTTTTTAGATAAATTAAATAAACAGTCTACTAAAGAAACAGCCACATTGACCGTACATTGGGCACATGAAGTCAATTAGACAATGGCCCTGGGGCTGTTTTCAGTACATTAAGGCAAGCACATCAATGTGTAACATATTATATAATGAGGAAGAGCTTTATTTCTTTCTTTCTAGAACTTTTAATTCGCCCAAAGTTGTTGTACGAGTATGTGATAACTACGTTTATAAGGATTATTTTAGCGTTGAAGGGTTTCAAAAATGCCGTTTCGCGAGTCACCTCTTCTTGGGTTATTTTTGCTATTCCATAGAAAGATAACTTCAGAATAATATAATATATGTCATGGAGTAGATGGAAAACGAATTTCAGACGACAGACGGAGACAGTCACAATCTAGTAACTTATTATTTTTAATTATTTCTTTTATGTCATACGTCTGGTGCGCTCTTTGCGCTATCTGTTGGTATTTGTTTGAACTATGATAAAATATTGTTCGTTTTATAATACGTCAGCTTTACTCAGTTTAGTCGGCATTCGTAAGCAAGGAACTAGATGGCGTTGCATTAGGCGCTGTTTTATGAGTTCAGTTGCCTTTAGCCTGCGCTGCTTGTAGAGTGCTGTAGAGTCGAGTTATGTGTACGTAGTAGAGACGACGGAATTTCGAACAAAGTTGAGCGGGAATACTCGACCGGCGAACGGCATCCGCGCTGGGGGTATCCACGCTCGGTCAGCCAAAACAATTATACGACAATCGCGATGTGCCAAATTATAACTAGTCCACAGTGAATTGGTGCGATAACTCGATTTACAACACGATAATATTACGATTGAACTATGGCCGCGAAAGTTACTTGCGTATGTGTTTTATTTTTGTGCATTTACAGTGTTCGTAGTTTTAACTTGGAACCGAGGATTCCTGTGATAAAGTTTGGGGAGTCGGGCTCATATTTTGGATTTTCTGTTGCGGAACATCTTACGATAAACAGTGAAAATGATAAGACAAGTTGGTAAGTAGTATTAGCAGTAATAATAAATAAAATGAGTAGCAATGATGTCATGTGTGAAGGTCGCATACATGTGCTATGGCACACCGGCCGAAGATCGTTTTCTGTGAATAGTTTTGCTTAACAGAATAATGTGTTATAGTTTTATACCAAGTTATCAGAAGTGCGTTGCCCTTATCAAGAATGTAGAGTTGGTGTTTTCGTAGAATATGCTTCATTGAAGTTTTAGCGAAGTTGAATATATTACGATAAGATTACATATCAAACGTTAATGATCTATTTAAGCGTACGAAAATTATTATTTGATACAATTAGCATATAATATAGTTGAAGGGCCACGTAGTCATTGGTTATAATTCATGTAAATTATGTAACATGTACCTACCTAAATTATATTAAAACGTTTATTTTTAATACTAATTTTGAGACCAAATAATGATTAATTAAAAATTGTTTATATTTTTGCATGTTTGAAGTTTAAACTTATAAATTACAAGAATTTGTGTATCATTTGCTTTTTTGAAAAAGAAACCAGGTATCTCAAAACTATTTAAATTTACTATTTATTAATTTATATTTTTACATATTGTTTCACGTCGCCGTCGTAATATTTTAGTCTGACCAAGTCATATTAGACGCAGATGCAGCTGTAGTCACTGACATACATTTTATTACTACCGAAATACATTCTTTAACGGACCGTGGGTTGATAAATTTATTATGAATTATACGTTGACACTTATACATTAAACAACTTATACGTTATAGTGAACAATGACTGAACAAAAAAGAATATATTATTTATTTCTCCTAAGAGTAATACTGTAATCTTAAAGATAACACGATTAACGTAAGTTATTAAATAGTCTTATATTAAATATATTTTTTTATTATTTCTAGTTTTCGATGAGTCTCAAAAGTATTTTATAGCTTGCTATAAAATGACTCACGGGTTCTAACTAGTCTAGGTAATACTTTGAGATAAATTGTTGTGATACTATTCTCATGCACTTTCAGTCTGGAATAGCTCCAACCACCACAGAGGGAGGTACTCCCACATACAATTTTGTTAGAGAAAGCGACGATATTTTAATGGCATATATTTCATTTTTCTCAAATATTACAAACAGATCAGGCCCTTCCTTCATTTTATAGGTTGTGAGTACAATGTGTCTCTGGAAAACATATTTAAGTAGGTATACTTAGAACTTAAAATTTTGGAATATATATGTGGAATATAAATGATTAAAGTATGATAAGGCTTCTAATCTTATTGGCATCGTAAATAGTGAACGTGACTAGATTTTATTTCCCTTGAGAGAAAGTGTGTGGGCAAATATGAATATAATTTGATTGTGTTTTACTTGTAGGTGTGATGCCTACGTTTCTCTTGGGTTACTTTTCGAATTCGAAAGATTAAATGAAATGTAAATGGAAACATATGTCACAACATCATTGCAATAAGTTCATAATACAAGAAATGTACCGTTTTACATATAAATTTTTAACACGTTAGCGCCTACATTCTAAATCTTACTACGTTGTAGCTATAAAACGTGACCATATTTGACAGTATAAAGTTGAAATTTTATGGCTTCAGAATGTCAGAATGCGCGGTTATGTAAACAATATTGATCATAAGTTTTTTTCAATAGCTCTATTTTTGTTGAGGTGGGGTCGAGTCCCCTGCGAGAGATTCAGTCCAATTAAAGTGTTCACACGTCGTTCTCAGCGGGTCGCGAGGCTCCTGAGTAGCGTATAGAAGTGTCTAAGCACCCCTTAATTGGTGTGTACAATACAATCGACAAGTCAGTGGTTCGCCTGCAAGCCACGCGTTGCCATTGAAATCAACGTTTGTTTTCACTCTCCAATAGCAATATTAAACGCGAAATGGTTGTATTGTATATAGATAAATATTTGTTTGACTAACAATAAAGATTATAAATTTTTATTGTTGCAATAACAGGTTTGTGAAGCGTTTGGTTGCACAGAGTACTATTAGAAATATATAGTGTATTGATTTGAGAACCTTTTAAAGCTATTTTATTCTAGAAAAAACCCACAGTCAGGGTGTGCAAAGGCTCTGTGCAATCTAATTAAAGTTGTTCATCAGCGATTGATATTGTATTTGTTTCGTCAATGTTATGAGGTACGAGTGTTGCCTGATCGTAAGTTACCACCTCCGTCCATAAGCTCTTGCAAGGGTGTCACAAATGTGTTACCGGCCTTGATTTGAGGATGAAGTAGGCTCTTTTGACAAGAGACCGACTTTATAACTGGTATTAATCACGTACATAAGAAATGTAAACCGGAGATACTTACAGCATACTTAAAAGTTCGATTAACAAGCAATTAAAAACCTTTCCTTAATAATTAAAAGTTGAGAGCAAATTAACGACTACCGTTTCTGCAATATGCTAATCTTAAATTGTATAACGTGTTTTGATTTTTAATTTATCATAAAATAACTTTTTATATAGGTATAAGTGTACAAACAAAATATTGTTTGTTTTAAAAAAAGATTATTATCATTAAAATAATGACGAATATTAAAAATATACCTATTCATAATTACGCTTGAACAGTATTCCTTTAAATTAGGCACTAAATATAACTTTAACTTGGAGCATTAGAAACTGCCTAATGATTGCGTTCAGCTCTGGACAAAACATTGTTAGTGGATAGGAAACACCCACACGTTGTCCAAGACCTAACCTATTGCCGGCACTTATCTGCAAATTATTATGGAGGCTCTATAGTATTTATTTGCGTATAACAAAACTCGAATTTTAATTGACGAAGATGATTATGTAGCCATGTTTCCTTCATAAGGAATTTTACGTGGTGTTCACAAAAATCTTCTTTAAGTATAGTCTCTTCAACAAAAATATGTTTATTTATATTATTTCATTATAACACCTTATGAAGTAGAAAACAAATGACATGAATATTAACATACACATTCCCTTTAAGGTCTTTCCTAGCAATATGCTTCAATAGACAAATGTCCGATACATATTATGGAAGTTAAAAAGCAATGCCTTAAATAGTAATAACAAATGACCGATTTAAATATTTCAACGGCTTTAGAAAGGTTCAAGAGCAGGCGAATCACTGTAAGCAGTCCGCCCACATATAGTGTGGGCCCTTAACCAGTCCTAGACTCTATACAGGGATTCTTAACCTTTTATCAAGTAAAGATTTTAATTACCTACCATACGGACTTTTTTTATTATGGCACGAAACTGAGCAGTACAACCTCAAGGTTAAGGTAAGGCATTTACGAATGCATTACTGAAAAAAAAGGCAAGTATGTACACCAAACGGGAATAAATAGTAAGTTTAAAATGGCTATGAATCGAAGAAACGACCTTCGGTGCTCCTTGAAGCCACAGAATGAAAAGTAGAGACATCTCTGATGAAATGTATTTTCCACCATCCCGATGCGAAATGGCCTTACCAGCCTAACTAATACTACTTACAATACCGGCTACAATAAAAGCACGTCTTGAGTCTCGACTGAAGTATTCCTCTCCTCGGAACCCTTATGGGATCTATCACACCCAGGTTAAGAAACTCTGCTCTTACCGCTGTGAACTATATCAAGCCTTAACTCGACACTCGATATTTATTCAAATTTACTCCGGTAGCAATAATGTGCACTATATAGACTTAGATGTGGTTCTCGTTGGACTAGAATGAAAATTAATAGCCCGGTGTCAGGTACAGGTTAGGTGAGGTTAGTTGCTAGAGCGTATTTAAATTTCTTATTTTGCTCTCTATAAAGTAAAAGATATAATGGTGAAGTACTGCGTTAATGTATATCGACATCTTGTAAGTCGATAAAGAATTCATATCATATTCTTATTCTTTTATGAAATAGGTCGTTATAATAAACATAATTTATTATTATTATTTTCATTTAAATAACTACAAATATTATCTACTTTTCCCACGATATTATTGTTGCTTTTGTATTACAAGTTATATATGATATCATAGCAAAAGGTCCACATATTGTACAGCGTTCTTTACAGAGTGCAAATAGTTTATTCACTGAATGCGTCGCAATAAATCAATCGATCGACAATAATTATTGTTTCATTTGTATCTACGAGAATGTTGCTCGAATCACTTGTGAGTCCCGGCGAAGCGTTAGGGTCAATTATTATAATAACCGCTC
>JADANM010006310.1:4211314-4268980 GCA_026213755.1 Eurema hecabe | reverse complement strand
TAGGATAGTGGGGTGTTAGAGTGAGTGGCAGTGTCCGTTGCTGAAATTTACAGAGTGAAAATATCATCAACGATCAACACTGTTAACTTGCGTGTATTTGCCACTGGTTGTGTGCCGTTGTAGGCGATGGTATGTGGATCGTCCAGTTTTTCAGAACAACGCCCAGAGAGGCACCAATACAATCTGCAAGAACGCTGGCAGAGACCCGACAGGTCGATAATGAAATTCTGGCTGACAACATGTATGGCATCTAGGTAAACCATAAGTATCATTCATAAGGGCATCATGCCGCTGTTTAATTACCTATAATTGTCTATGTAATCATTGTGATAATGTTTTCAATCATTACATTTTTAGTTAAGTTCAAAATTGAAATTACTTTATATAACTTAAAACTACAGCCTTAAATAATCTCCATTACACTATCTCAGTTGTTATTAAAAAAAATTACTCATCTTTTAAATTATATCGGAAAGTATTAAAATTTATTGAAATGAATCTGTTATTAATATGTAATAAAATATAATAATTCTAGAATAAATAACGTCTGCCTTTTTTGTTCCATGTATAAATTATGTACTGGATGATTTCAGGCTTTAGATGCACCACCACTATCAGTGAAGCCAAGATACTTGTTTGATGGCAAAGCCCTGACTCTTCAGTCAATCGGACGTGGATTTGCTCGGCGTCTTACGTTTGAACCCCAAGGCTCGACCCTCAATGATAACAATAATTACTTCTGGACCGACTCCCATCCAGATGGATTTGTGTTTGAGGTCGAAGCGGTATCCGTTGGTAATAAATTTACTATATATGATGCCAACCATGAGCCGCAGGGTATTCTAGAAGTTGTTCAGCAACAGGTTAGTAATCTCCACGTTAAACGTACAAAATACTTTCATTGCATTTAACAAACATTGTAATTAAAAAACTGTCAAATATTTACAGAAAAACCAAATAGAATTAGACCAAAAAATATTTGAAGACGGATCTATTGAAAAGAAAGTGAAAATAAATACGCTTTGCAAAGTAGAATGGTATGAGAACGACGGTGCAGTTAAATTAGTGCCTGTCACTGGAATCGCAATTCTGAAAAAGGGACGTGGAAATGCAGAAATTTCAAGGGTTGTTAATGTTGCCGTCGGAATCAAACAGCACAAGAAAGGCTATGAGCTCAAGCCTGGTATCAAGTCATCATCCCGTAGAATTAAGGTCAATGGGTCTGATATAAAGGATATTCCTTGCCAGTATAGCGTTGTGGGTCTTGAAAGATACGAGCTTCCCGTTATTGGTAAATATTATTTTATCGAATTATTAAATGTACTCGTTTGTTCTTTCTATGGAATCTTCTAAACCATTTTTTTGTAGGTACCTACGTCGACCCACGCGTCGTTCCTGGTTTCTACTACCGTGTGCGTCCTGCAGGAAATCGCCGTCATCTGTTTGAGGGGCGCAGTTTATTGTTACAGTCTATTGGAATGGGATACGGAAAACGTATCACATTTCAGCCTGACTCGTTGAATGCTCCAAATAATTACTTTTGGTCTGACTCCCACCCTGAAGGCGTAGGTATGGAGCCACGAGCTATTCAACCCAACATGAAATTTACGATCACAGGAAACGGAGTAAGTATATCTTGTTTAAATCGTAATGTTTGTGTTTGGACACTAGCCAAGATATATTTAGATCGCGTTGATAGACAAGCGCATAGAACGAATTCGCAAATGTTTACCCATAATGATTTACAGTTTTTTAATTTAGTCACGGTATTTTGATTTTGACAAAGAACTTTCTTTGGTTCTTATCCAATAATAAAAGAAAGTGCATTTATCTAATTCATTATTTAAATTTCAGGGTCTACTGCTAGGGGAGGCCATCGTATTTCGCGCGGATTTGCCTCAAGTTGAAGAAAAGACTGAATATGTGGATGTCCCAGGACAAAGGGGGAAAGCAGTTGAGAAATATATCCAAGTAGATGTCACATGCCACGTCAAACTAGCAACCACTGGAGGTGGCTCTGTTGACTCCGAAGTTCACCTCATGAAAGTGTCTGGGGTGGCTCTCGTTCGCAAAGACCCCGGTCAAGCCGTAGCTAAACTCATTAAGGTCTACAACGTGGGTCTGGACTCGCAGCTAAACCTGCTCTTCGCACACTCGCAGACCGAACTCACATTCCACCCCATCCCCTAAGAACATTTCAAGATTCGAATGGTATTGCAATATATACGATGTTATTGTTGCATTTAAATGTATTGGAATACCAAACATACCTACCTGGCGCGACATAAACTCCGTCAACCTTATCGATTTGGTTACGAGTTTGCAAGTGATGAAGGTCAACATAATTTAAATAATGACATTGAAAATTCAGTTATAACGCTTTATTGATTACATGAGCTGCTGATGTCATAGGCTATATCGCTAGTGTTCAGTCTTTAAGTAAAGACTAACACAATCCATATTAACATTAAACTACGGGACCTTGTAATATTAGTTTCATTTCTTTTGATAATTATGTTATTACAATTTGACTATTTTTGTCTATTATTTAAATTATATATTATAATAAATTTAAATTTAAAATGAGGACGAGCAAATCTGGAGAGAGTTGTAAAAGACTATAGGCATGCAGATATTGTAATTAAATGTTTAATACAATTTAAAAATTTAATAAATACATATATACGTTTGATACTTGCTAAATTATTTTCCTTGTTTTTTCTGATGATTTTTATTTTTAATAAAGTTTGATTGTTTAAACATTCTGTTGTTTAATTTCATGCTATGATTATTTAAAACATTATAAATACAAGTAATAAATTAAACTGTTGCAAAAGAACTGCGGTTAGAGAAAAATGCAGCGCCCTACGAATCTGGTTTCTAGATGACCAAGACCACTCAAAAATGACTCGCCATAGAAGAATAACAAATTAAAGTGCCCCGGACATTTTATAGTCCAATATAATTTGTTATGTTGAATGCTTTTTAGATGAATTAAATAAATATTTTTAAACATTCGCATGGATGGATAAACAACAGCTTACGATCCTGACATTACTTGACTTTAGCAACGCGTTTAATTGTATTGATTATGACATTCTACTTTTACTTTTAAGATCTATTTACATATCTCCAGCTGCGATTGAATTCTTTTCGTGATACTTATTCATCCTGGTGCAATGTTTCTGCCGGTTTTCCGCAGGGTGGCGTGTTGTCTCCTCTCTTGTTTTCTATTTTCATAAATTCTCGATTATGCTGACGCATGTTACTCTAACCTGAATGAAGACAAACTTGACCAACTCGATCGCATACAAAACTTTTGTATAAGATTTATTTATGGCTTACGGAAATTTGATTACATTTCCAAATACCGTAAGCAACTCGAGCGTCTTCGCCGCAATGCTCATATCCTTCGCTTCCTTTTTTCAATTTTATTTAGTCCTCATGCTCTTTCTTACCTTAAAAATAGGTTTAATTTCCTTTCTTCTGATTCTGTCTACACCCTTAGATCCTACGATAACTATCTCCTCAGTTACCCTGTTCATCACACTAAGTTTTAGAGTGACTCATTTACAGTCACAGCTATCAGACTATGGAACGCACTACCTTTCTACTGTTAATTAATGTAATACGTTTGTATGTATGTATATTATGTATATATTTGTGTATATGTGTGTATCTATATCATTGTATACTTTTTTATTTCTAATAATATTTATATAATACTAGCTGCTGCCCGCGACTCCGTACGTGTGGACTTAAAAAATGCGGTTCCGCGAGTTACCTCTTTTTGGGTATTTTTGCTATTCTATAGAAAGTTTAGGTATATAACAAATTTGAAGATTGAAACAAACATGGAGTAAATAGAAAACGAATTTTAGACGACAGACGGAGACGGAATCATAAACTAGTAACTTACTATTTGTAATTTTTTTTTTTTTTTTTTTTTTTTTTTATATAATAGGGGGCAAACGAGCAAGCGCGTCACCTGATGTTAAGTGATCAGCGCCGCCCATGAGCACTCGCGTTGTCACGAGTGTGTTGCCGGCCTCTTAAGGATAGGTACGCTCTTTTTTTGAAGGTCCCCAAGTCGTATTTGTTCGGGAACACTGCATGAGGAAGCTGATTCCATAGGATGGTCGTACGTGGCAAAAAGTTTCTGCGAAAACGCACTGTGCTTGACTGCCAGCTGTCAAGGTGGTGAGGGTGGTATAGTAGCCTGTGGCGTGCAGTGCGGTGATGGAAGTCAGCGGCAGGTATCAGACCGAACAACTCCTCTGAGCACTCCCCATGATAGATGCGGTAGAACACGCTGAGGGACGCAACGTCTCTCCGCAGTGCCAGAGAGTCAAGCCGATCAGTAAGGTCGGTACTGTCAATCATCCGAGATGCTCGATGTTGAAGGCGGTCAAATGGAAGGAGCTGGTACTGAGGGGCTCCGGCACAGAGGTGGGAGCAGTATTCCATGTGTGGCCTCACTTGCGCTTTGTAAAGCATGAGGCGATGTTTGGACGAGAAATACTGCTTCGCTCTGTAATTCTTTCATGTCATACGTCTGGTGCGCTTTTTGCGCTACCTGTTGGCATTTGTTTGAACTATGATAAAACTTTGTTCGTTAGAAAGTACGTCAGCGTTACACAATTTAGTTGGCATTCATAAGTAAGGAACTAGATGGCGCTGCATTAAGCGCTGTTTTATGGGTTCAGTTGCCTTTAGCCTGCGCTGCTTGTAGAGTGCTGTAGAGTCGAGTTATGTGTACGTAGTAGAGACGACGGAATTTCGAACAAAGTTGAGCGGGAATACTCGACCGGCGAACGGCATCCGCGCTGGGGGTATCCACGCTCGGCCAGCCAAAACAATTATACGACAATCGCGATGTGCCAAATTATAACTAGTCCACAGTGAATTGGTGCGATAACTCGATTTACAACACGATAATATTACGATTGAACTATGGCCGCGAAAGTTACTTGCGTATGTGTTTTATTTTTGTGCATTTACAGTGTTCGTAGTTTTAACTTAGAACCGAGGATTCCTGTGATAAAGTTTGGGGAGTCGGGCTCATATTTTGGATTTTCTGTTGCGGAACATCTTACGATAAACAGTGAAAATGATAAGACAAGTTGGTAAGTAGTATTAGCAGTAATATTAAATAAAATGAGTAGCAATGATGTCATGTGTGAAGGTCGCATACATGTGCTATGGCACACCGGCCGAAGATCGTTTTCTGTGAATAGTTTTGCTTAACAGAATAATATGTTATAGTTTTATACCAAGTTATCAGAAGTCCGTTGCCCTTATCAAGAATGTAGAGTTGCTGTTTTCGTAGAATATGCTTCATTGAAGTTTTAGCGAAGTTGAATATATTACGATAAGATTACATATCGAACGTTAATGATCTATTTAAGCGCACGAAAATTATTATTTGATACAATTAGCACATACATATTTTAGCTTTAATATATAATTTGTTGAAGCGCCACGTAGAGAGTCATTGGTTATAATTCATGTAAATTATGTAACATGTACCTACCTAAATTATATTTTTGTTCCATAAATTAAAACGTTTATTTTTAAGTACTAATTTTGAAGCCAAATAATGATTAATAAAAATTATTTATATTTATGCATTTTTGAAGTTTTAACTTATAAATTACAAGAATTTGTGTATCATTTATCAATATTGGAATGCGTGCCAATGCTAGGAGTTTTTTTTTGAAAAAGAAACCAGGTATCTCAAAACTATTTAAATTTACTATTTATTAATTTAAAATTTTACATATTGTTTGACGTCGGCGTCGTAATATTTTAGTCTGACCTAGTCATATTAGACGCAGATGCAGCTGTAGTCACTGACATACATTTTATTACTACCGAAATACATTCTTTAACGGACCGTGGGTTGATAAATTTATTATAAATTATACGTTGACACTTATACATTAAACAACTTATACGTTATAGTGAACAATGACTGAACACAAAAGAATATATTATTTATTTCTCCTTAGAGTAATACTGTAATCTTAAAGATAACACGATTTACGTAAGTTATTAATTAGTCTTATATTAAATATATTTTTTTAATTATTTCTAGTTTTCGATGAGTTGGTAAATAGTCTCAAAAGTATTTTATAGCTTGCTAGTTGCTATAAAATGACTCACGGGTTCTAACTAGTCTAGGAAATACTTTGAGATAAATTGTTGTGATACTATTCTCATGCACTTTCAGTCTGGAATAGCTCCAAACACCACAGAGGGAGGTACTCCCACATACAATTTTGTTAGAGAAAGCGATGATATTTTAATGGCATATATTTTTTTTTCTCAAATATTACAAACAGATCAGGAAGGGTCATTTTATAGGTTGTGAGTACAATGTGTGTCTAGAAAACATATTTAAGTATACTTAGAACTTAAAATTTTGGAAACTATGTGGAATATAAATAATTAAAGTATGATAATGGCTCTAATACATTTGACATTGTAAATAGTGAACGTGACTAGATTTTATTTTCCTCGAGAGAAAGTGTGTGGGCAAATATGAATAAAATTTAATTGTGTTTTACTTGTAGGTGTGATAACTACGTTTCTCCTGGGTTACTTTTAAAATTCGAGAGATTAATTGATATGTAAATCTAAACATATGTCACAACATCATTGCAATGAGTTCATACACAAGAAATGTACCGTTTTACATATAAATTTTTAACACGTTAGCGCCTACATTCTAAATCTTACTACGTTGTAGCTATAAAACCTGACCATATTTGACAGTATAATGTTGAAATTTTATGGCTCCAGTATGTCAGAATGCGCGGTTATGTAAACAATATTGATCATAAGTTTTTTTCAATAGCTCTATTTTTGTTGAGGTGGGGTCGAGTCCCCTGCGAGATATTCAGTCCAATTAAAGTGTTCACACGTCGTTCTCAGCGGGTCGCGAGACTCCTGAGTAGCGTATAGAAGTGTCTAAGCACCCCTTAATTGGTGTGTACAATACAATCGACAAGTCAGTGGTTCGCCTGCAAGCCACGCGTTGCCATTGAAATCAACGTTTGTCCAATAGCAATATTAAACGCGAAATGGTTGTATTGTATATAGATAAATATTTGTTTGACTAACAATAAAGATTATATATTTTTATTGTTGCAATAATAGAAGACGGTTTGTGAAGCGTTTGTTTGTACAGAGTACTATTAGAAATATATAGTTTATTGATTTGATAACATTTTAAAGCATATTATATTCTATTAAAAAAGCGGAAGGGAAACCAACAGTCAGGGTGTGCAAAGGCTCTTTCCAATCTAATTAAAGTTGTTCATCAGTGATTGATATTGTATTCGATTCATGAATGTTATGAGGTACGATGGGGTTGAAATGTCCGATCGGAACAAAAACCCCGAACAATAATATAGAATAACAAAAGCGGATAAACTACCAGGAGAGTAACCACCTCCGTCCAAGCTTAGCCGGCCTTGATTTGAGGATGAAGTAGGCTCTTTTGACAAGAGACCGACTTTATAACTGGAATTAATCACGTACATAAGAAATGTAAACCGGAGATACTTACAGCATACTTAAAAGTTCGATTAACAAGCAATTTAAAACCTTTCCTTAATAATTAAAAGTTAAGAGCAAATTAACGACTACCGTTTCTGCAATATGCTATTTTAAATTGTATAACGTGTTTTTATTTCTAATTAATCATAAAGTAGGTTTTTATATAGGTATAATTGTACAATAAAAAATATTGTTTGTTTTAAAAAAAGATTATTATCATTTAAAATAATGACGAGTATAAAAAATATACCTATTCATAATTACGCTTAAACAATATTCCTTTAAATTAGGCACTAAATATAACTTTAACTTGGAGCGTTAGAAACTGCCTAATGATTGCGTTCAGCTCTGGACAAAACATTGTTAGTGGATAGGAAACACCCACACGTTGTCCAAGATCTAACCTATTGCCGGCACTTATCTGCAAATTATTATGGAGGCTCTATAGTATTTATTTGCGTATAACAAAACTCGAATTTTAAGTGACGAAGATGATTATGTAGCCATGTTTCCGTCTTATGGAATTTTACGTGATGTTCACAAAAATCTTCTTTAAGTATTGTTTCTTCAATAAAAAAGTATGTTGATTAATCTTATTTCATTATCACAGCTTATAAAGTAGAAAACAAATCATAAAAATAATGATGTCATGAATATTAACATACACATGCCCTTTAAGTTCTTTCCTAGCAATGTGCTTCAATAGACAAATATTCGATACATATTATGGATGTTAAAAAGCAATGCCTTAAATAGTAATAACAAATGACCGATTTAAATATTTCAACGGCTTTAGAAAGGTTCAAGAGCAGGCGAATCACTGTAAGCAGTCCGCCCACATATCGTGTGGGCCCTTAACCAGTCCTAGACTATAGAGCCCTGGTATAGACCAGGGCTTCTTAACCTTTTACCAACTTAAGATTTTAATAACTTTTTTTTTATTATGGCACGAAACTGAGCTGAAGGTATATCCGCTCAAGGTAAGGTAAGGCTTTCACGAATGCATTACTGAAAAAAGACAAGTATGTACAGCAAACGGAAATAAATAGTAAGTTTAAAATGGCTATGAATGGAAGAAACGGCCTTCGGTGCTCTCATTGAACCCATCGAATGAAAAGTAATAATATCTCTGATTAAATATATTTTACTACCATCCCGAAGTGAAACGGCTTTACCAGCCTAACGAATAAACCGACTACTAGGTATATAAGAGAGTCTTGACACCTTTAATTACTCCTAGTATCCCCCTTCTCGGGATCTTCTCCCTAATGGGATCTATCGCACCCAGGTTAAGAAACTCTGCTCTAACCGCTGTGAACTATATCAAGCCTTAACTCGACACTCGATATTTATTCAAATTAACTCCGGTAGCAATAATGTGCACTATATAGACTTAGATGTGGTTCTCGTTGGACTAGAATGAAAATTAATAGCCCGGTGTCAGGTACAGGTTAGGTGAGGTTAGTTGCTAGAGCGTATTTAAATTTCTTATTTTGCTCTCTATAAAGTAAAAGCTATAATAGTGAAGTACTGCGTTAATGTATATCGACATCTTGTAAGTCGATAAGGAATTCATATCATATTCTTATTCTTTTATGAAATAGGTCGTTAAAATAAACTTAATTTATTATTATTATTTTCATTTATATAACTGCAAATATTATCTACTTTTCCCACGATATTATTGTTGCATTTGTATTACAAGTTATATATGATATCATAGCAAAAGGTCCACATATTGTACAGCGTTCTTTACAGAGTGCAAATAGTTTATTCACTGAATGCGTCGCAATAAATCAATCGATCGACAATAATTATTGTTTCATTTGTATCTAAGAGAATGTTGCTCGAATCACATGTGAGTCCCGGCGAAGCGTTAGGGTCAATTATTATAATAACCGCTCAATTTTCTTGTCCTTTTATTAAGATACAAATATGAGGTTAATTTCATATAATACTGCATTGTTATGCACGTAATAAAGTAATGGTTGTTACACGCTTATCATTCATAAAAGTTATGACGCAATTTGCTTAGCTTGTACAAATATATTTGTACCTATTTGAACATGAGAATTGAATGAAATATGCATACTTCAGTTTTATTTCGGTTTTAAACACATTAACGATAGAGAATGTAGTATAAGCACAGTTTATTACTATTATTATTATAAATTGGTAGATAAATTTGTCTGGACAATATTAATATTATCATATCAGTGTAACCTAATTCGCATAACATCTGTCCTATAATTCACATACTACAAGCAAATGATATGACCATAATGTTGCTTTGTTTAACATTTTATTTATAGGATATTTGTGTATATGAAATGTTATGTAAACGTCGTTCTGTTTATATTCTCTTAAATTGCTACATTATAACTTGCTTTTAAAAAAATATAACATTGCAGGAATATAGAAATCTACTTAACTTTTGTTTAAAAACCGTAAACCGCGTCGTTTTAATATGCTAATATATATTTTATCATTAAAAAAAAGTATGTAAAATAAAAAGCACAAATTTTCGGTCCGTCGCACTCGCTTCGAACATCGCCCGTTCTTTATTTTTTGTGGCACGTCTTTATGCGGTCGAATTTTATTTCGTTTTGTGGTTCCAGCCTTGTACAGCGCAGCCTTCGTTTGTGAGCGCAAGGTCACGGTACTTCTCTCAATGTAGGAAACGTCCAGTTTTGTAGCAGATGCTGCAGAGTATAGGCAAAAAACACGTAAAAGAGTTTAATCACAACATTTTTTGTGCGGCATGGTTCGATCATTCCAGCACAATGGCTTCATAGCTAGCGTTAAATTATAAATTCTTTATTGCACCGTGCTCCGAGTCAGTTAATAGCAAATAAAATCATATAAAATGAACTTAAAAAGACAGATACAGAGATTTTATAATATCCAGCGTAGTAAAGATATCAGACACGGCGCCCATGTTAATTTATCCTCTTATCATGTTCAGATAAATAGTGATAATCCTGGTGATATCATATTCGGCGACGCTGCTGTCCCCTGTTTGATTAAGGTTTACGAATGACGTAACGTCGCCTTGAATGACAGCAATATATGTTAACATATTGATAGTCTATCCTCAACTCTTTTTGGAAAGCTTGTATTTCCTGCATAGGTACATTTTTTTATCATTAAATCATGATACATTCGTTGACGAAGGAAAGAGCAGATTAACTGTTACATCGTATAGAACTTTATTCTATTACCTACCCTAATACCTACTTCGTTTCAGACTTTCATTAATAATACAATTCCACATAACGGTGATACTAATAAATGTCTGCTTAAGGCGGTCTTGTCTTTCTTCACACGTAGATGACAAAGTTGGTCGCAAAGTTCCATTTCAGAACGATTTAGCGACTCGGCACAGACACGATGTAATATTTTCTCTTAAATGAGCCAAGTTCCCAGAGCATTGTCGAGCCGCCTTTTATGGACACCTATACAGGCGTATACAGGCGGGTCACTTCATATAACTTTAAAAGGTTTTCTTAAATTTTATGTCTTAATTACTTCTTTAATTACACTCTTTATTAAGGTTTTACGTACCTCTGTTTGTAAATATGGAATAAGTTTAATATATTTTGCAAAATCTTAATACATCAACACCTTCTTTGGAAAATATATTGTTAATTAGTATAATTATCAAATGTTGATATTTTAATATCGTTCTTTTCCCTTTGAAAACACATCATAACTTTTAATTAGTGTTTCGATGTAAGTAAACGATAATCTAAAAGCATACTGCCTCGTATTACAAAGTCTATTAGCGAATGTATCTTATAGTGAAGCTCATACATTTGAGCCGACAGAATATTCTATTAAGTTTAATGGTATGTCAGGCATGTTTCAAACGTCCTGTGTATTATCGCGTCTGATGGGCACGCATTCCCTCTAATTGGACGTCTTGCAGTTTTGCCGTATATGGCATTAGGCCCAGACTTATACTGACCACTTTCCCTTTGTTCATTAGTATGTTTACTCGCTCAGTATCCTTTCAATGCCGGCTAAATATTGTTTAATTTGCTATTAATTGTAATTATAAAGATGTTTATTAAAATAAGGTTAAGAATATACTATGTTTTTCATACTTCCATATGGGGTTTATTACCTGACTTTGATTTTTAGATAATCTTGTGAGATTTGCTCACTCCTTTTAATTTATAATTCAACTTAAAAGAAACTGTTTAAATAGAATAAACTCTTACTACATTTCTTGTACATTGATTTTATTATAGTTCATGGATTTCCGATTACTCACCGGTCTCACGTCTGGCTCATTCAATTTAGGGCAAGACTTAATAATAACAGTTTCTACACAAACCGCTTAGAAGTGTTCAATCACGTAGTGACTTGTGTCGATACCCTGTTGTCACGATTCAAACATTTCAACTTTGAGATAGGAATATTTACAAGAAATCATTTAGAAAACGTTTAAATAGTTTACAACTAAAACAACTTTAATGAGCTCATTTTTACTACATTTAAAATATCTAGAATGTTGCTGGTGCAAATGCTCGTTCATTTGCAACAAAAGTTTTAAAAAAAGTTGTACTTGTTTGTTTTGCTTCGGCACATTTCTTAACTATAAAATTATAGCACACTTGTCCATAATATTCATATCTAAGATCGCGTTTAACACCCTGTTTGGCGCGGCACCTAATGCCACCGCTTATTGTATAAGATTATAAGACCCTTGTTAAGGTAAATACCTGCCCTGAGGCTGCAGATTACTGCACAAGGGTTCATATCAAGTCCTTAACTAGCGATCGTAAGCGGCAGTCTGGCGTGCTGCTTTGAATTCTGAACATTGATAAAGTCTTATTAATTCATAATTCTTGAATATTCTTATTATAACGAATATTACGAGCTTTTCAATAACAACGTCATTCGCATAGTATCAGTATAAGACCAATACTGCTTTCCGAATAAATAATTAAAAATAAACGACCGTAATGAGGCTGTTTCAATTCGGAACGACATGTACAAGAAGTTACCCATTAGCGAGGTACACTAGTAAATTGTATACATAAAGCTTTCGACGGAAAAGGTGTCGGAGTTCCGAGAAACGCTTACAAAGTTAACAAGCTGCAAAGGCAGGTAAATCTAACGAGATTCCAAAGAATGCCCATACCTTAGTCCACATTATTATTGTTAGCCGGGGAAAGTGTATGGCGGCATCATTCGGTACTATAAATTGAATTTTTATAACTACTTCTTTATTATTTGTATTGTCAGCCATACACACAAGCATACACGAATATTGTATGAGTTAAACAAATAAACATCAGATATCTTGAGCTAAAATTTAGATTTTGAGTAACGTAAGGACAATTTAAATCTCTAAATATTCTTTGTACAGAGGGTTTCCAAATTATAAGCAAAAATATGTACATGTATTTAACGTAACCTAAATTAAAAACACGCGCGATAGTAAACAACGCCGAGGTCAACATTTATTGATAGATGACACCATAATAGTATAATCTCCTCATGATAAATTCGAGTCCGAGAGGTCACACGCGCTTTATCCATAATAACTTGTTGAAAAGTATATTAATCATCCATCATTTGAAATTTTATATAAGAGAAATTGTTTATCAAATCATAAAACAGATTGTGTGCTCTATAATAATATGTTAAGAGATTTTATATAAAACTGGCAGTGTATCTTTATTAGTGTTGGTATATTATATATCTACTATCTGTTATTCGCGTCAATTTTTGTTATTATGATCGCAATTAAAGTTTTTTAAAGTACTTCTGCGTAACATATATTTTTAGTTTTTTTTCCGTCCAAATTCGACATACGAACATAAAAAGGTTATAGTGAATGAGTGTTACAGGAGATGGTAATTTTTTATAGATAACTTCTTTAAAATATGAATAATCTTTTTGGGTAACTTAAGCAGCGTAGTGCACGCATTGGATTTCGCCAAATATTAATAATTTATCGCGTTTTTCTCATTATCTATTGATGCTTCGTTCTATAGAGATCTGTGGTCTGAAACATTGTCGTCAGTGTGTACGTCCATTACTATTTTAGTGAATGTTAAATCGTCTAACTCAAAAAGCAAACGGTACATTGATTTCGATGCACATTTCTCACGATTACACTTCGTATCAACAAAGCATGCGGGTCGTGGAAATATCAAACATTGTTGAGATATCGACGTTTATCTGATAGTGACTTTATTGATTCAGATTTCTGTACACGTCAGCTCCCATTTTCAGATACAAATTATTTCAAACTTCACTGTTATCCAAGATTGTATGTACTAGTTTAAAATAGGGTTTTGTAAATAATTTTGTAAATTGTAAATATCGAACGTTTCATAATACTCCGAATAACATTGAGAAACCATCATAAGGAAATATATTAATAATTTAAGTTTTCGTGGTTAACTAAATTAATATTATATTTTGAATCATCAAATCACTAACAATTAGTCATAATCGCAGTTTATAAGTAAGTGATACTAGGAAAATATGATGCATAGTGTGTTTATACTGCTGTTATTACGTGTCCTGTAGATAAAGACATAAGAAAATATTGCGACAAATATGTATTTACATACAACGAACTCTTAGGTTAATAAACTATAAAATGGAAGTAACAACACTTATATTAATCATTATTTATATAACACTCCCTTAAATATATATTTATCTGATAATGAAAGTTGTGTGAAATTATTGCAACAACTTTGCCTTCTTTAATTTTATGAAATTTATTTATAACCAGTCTTGTCGGCGTTGAAAAAACTTATGTACCTATTATTACTTTCAAGGTAATTACAGGTAGTAAGTAATCTCTTTTTTATTTATATTTTGTTTAAGAATTTCGAAAACCAAATAAGTTTTATTTATTTTTTATTTTTGTTTATAATAGTCCCTAATATTAAAATCATGGTCTGAAATCACATACGAGCATGCGATTTACGCGGTGTTTACTGACATCTGCCCAAACAATCACAATACTGATGTATATTATTTGCCCTAAATGAATATCTATTTATTATACCTACTAAAAACAAGTAACGAGACATGAAGCTTTCATATACCAAAACGTTAACACGTCTGATGTTAAATGAACATCAATACAAATGCACTTGAAGATTCAATTACTGTCTGATGGCGATATCTCAATACGGTAGGAACAAGATACTGGATGCCGATAGACGCAGTTAGACGGTAGTGGCCCAGTAGGGTTGGCATTGTAACCCGATCATGTACAGTTATGGCGCTAACGGTCTTAGAGGACGAGATAATCTCTTCACAGAAAGTTGATGCTGGATTGATTACTTATATTACAATTAAATAGAACAATGTTAGTTCAGTGTCAAGGTTCTGTTCTGATATCAACAACTTTATGTAAGTCCTGCGATTAAATCCTATTTGATTAAGAAAAACGAGTCAAAAACATTTACTATGATAACGAGATAAACATTTCAAGTGTTACATATATCGTTTGCAAGCATTCTTTTGGTTAGTAGAATTTTCAGCGGTTGTACTTTCGTTGTTGGCGAATATAATGGCTGATTATAAATAAAAAGTATTGATTCCGATAAACTTAATTTAATCTAAGGTTAGATTTAAAATAAAGCAAATGAGATACAGCTGTCCGTCGCCGAGCCCGACAAGCCTCATCAGCCCATTGACTGGCTACACTCCGTTATTTCTTCCACGCTAGCGCAGAACTGTCTAGTTTTTAACTTTTTGTCACATTCGTGAAACGTTATGCGTTTTACGTAACTGTGCTTCTAATAGCTCTGTGTTTTTCTCTGTATAAAATGGAGAACGCACGACTATAATTGATTGCATGTTGCGGATTTATTAAAGTAATGTCAACCGGTTTAACGGTATCTCTAATATAACGATCGATGTTTGATTCATATTGACCTCCTTATAGCTTATCGTTAGTGAGGTTGATATTGTATAAAACCGTGTATTAGCAATATGTTTACTATAAACGATATACAAAGATTATAGAGTTAAGGACGCATCAGAATGTTATTGTTAAATACTTTGAAGATAAATCACAACGTTGAACCATAAGCGTTCAAAGATAAAAGTTAACACAAATCATGCAGATTGAAACCTATCATAAAGTCATAAATAGTTATATGTGAGTCATTTGAATTTGATATCATTGGAAAGAACAGTGACTTGAATATCCATTAGTTCTTTGAATAAGAATGAATCAGTTCCAAAAGTTCTTAGTAACCTAAACTCCATACAGCATCTTATTGACAACACAGTCTGAAAACAGGATATGATCTCAATTACTTTATGGTTCTGTTTAATAATATTTGTTACACATTCATGACTAATACCTATAAAGATAAATTCCCTCTGTTGTCTTAGTATCCACTATTAAACAATAAGATATATGACTTGGGAATTATTTCTAAACAGTGTTTGATTAAATATTTATTATAAGCCACCAAAAGATATATTTGATTAAACCATACATATTAAATACAAGTTTGTATTTTAAATAAACGATGTGTTAAGTAGTATGAATACCATCATACATTCATAAGCTCATGTAAATCCAGAATAAGGAAAACAAGTTGCGGTTTATATGTAGCCGCATATTTAAATGAATTTGATTAATATTGGAATGAAATAATACTACAATAATATTTAGCATTGCGTACAAACCGCGATCAAGAGATGAGCACCCTTCCGTTCTATATTTAGGTATCACGCTCGAGTACTCGTCCTAATCTCGAATTTGGTGGATGAATCAACTCCGCGGCCGTTGCCCCCTACACCAGGATATATTATTTGCAAACATATTTGCATAATACATTTCAATTAACTTGCGCGTCAAGTTGGCGTAAACTTCATTTAAATATCGACCTCACGATCAGTACACTCGGATTACACTTGCTAATAGTATGCTAACTATTTTTCATGTTTCCCTTTGCGGTGCATATTTCAGCGCATCTTTCTATATCAATAAATCCATCCAAATACTTCGATACGTGTACTAAGATGTATTGGTGACATTGATTGTGCGTAGTTATTAGATACAGTTATTAGGGCAGGTGTGGCAATGCGTGGTTCTGTTGCATCTTGGCACTAATTGTGGAATTTGCGTGGGTGAAGAGACCCGCTTTTGCTTGTCCCGGTGTTTACTTCACACAATGTCTATGTCTATTAGCTTTTGTTATTGGTATTGCTTGTACGAGTGAGAAGTTTGCTATCTAATAACTCCACATAATGCCCCGTTATGTAAATTGTTACAATTAAATACAGTCTTACCATTGAATAATATACTGATCACAGATGTTGTATATTATTGCTGGACTGATGTTCGCAACAGCCCACGTTGAATTATATCTTGGCAACCACAGCTATGATTTAGTTGTTCTCTATAATTATACTCCATAAATCCACGCTATCGGTACTAGCGAAAATACGTCTGACTAAATTATATTATTTAGTATGATTCCTGTTCGATTTCACTTCCCTTACTGAGAAATTCTTACTCTAAGTCTTGCTGATTTAGTCCATAGGAGCGAATAATTATGAAAATAAATTTCCAACGTGCTTTCACCGTGAGAAAAATGCAATGAAGCCTTCATATAAATGTATTCGCTGGTGCAATGTATTATTTTTACACGTCCATATAAGGAAGCATATTATAACAGGATGTACTGTATTTCAGATAACCCGTTACAGAATCGCAGCATAAGTGGCGGTAACCGATCGAAGAAGCGCTTACTGTGCAATATTTTGTAATTAATCACTTCCAAGTATGGGACGTGAAATGAAATCTCAGATTTGTAATGAGCTGTAGACGTCGATTTATTGCCGAGGGATGTTCGCGTGTTTTCCATATAAATCTTTCTTAATAGCACCGCCCAAATGCGACATGACACTGAATTTACTCACGTTATCGCGAATGCCACAATATCGGCATCTTCGTAGTTTGGCACCTGTAATTATTTCAGTTTCTCTTTAATTAAGAGATAACTAAGCTTAAAAATAAAACAAGTTGCTGGATCTTTATCGTTTGTGGTATAAATTTCACCCTGACAATTTATAGACTTACATATATCTTAAGTACCACATATTTATGTTATTCGTATATACCTCTGATGGTTACAGAATATCCTTGTTGCTAAAATGGTTTTTATGCAGTTTGTTAGAGGGTTTTATTTCACAAACAGCAGTAAAATATTTATAGGCCATCATATGTAGGAATGTTATCAATAGTTCTGCGTATTTTTATTACGTGTGTTGTTCCTTAACGTTCCGAATGAAATCGTTAACTATACGATATGTCTTCTCTTAATTTCATAGCTCATATTAGATATGACGTCCTTAAAATATGCCACAGCATAATTTGAAATGTTTTTTTAAATTAATGGTTACACATACAGATTAAACTTGAAAAGTTGCTTCACATCGAGGTAAATAATATTTTAACGACCAATAAATTGCCTTCGGTACACTTTATTCACCTAGACCTAGTTAATAATGTGGTTATTTATACTAAACGTTAATTGCCATGTACCACAGTTAATTAAAAAATAAATTCACATCTCAGCAAGATAAAAAGAAATCCCACTCCTTTTATGGGAAACATAACGAGATGAATTCCCGTTCAAAGGAGCGTGTTTTATTGTTTTTTCCGCCTGTCTGTAAACCAGTCACAAAATAAGGTAACAATGAATATATTTAACACAATCGATACCAACATCTATGTACACGAGATACAGCTTGTTATAGCTTGTAGGTAATATAATCAGACGTTATTATTTTGTATGGTGTACGTTATTTGTGATGTTTCGGCTAAGATTTAAACATGATTTTGTTACTCTTAACTCACGAACGTCTAATTTACGAGTATTACAGACAAGAATCGAACGTATTGCTTTAGTCTACGGCCGAACTATTTCTGATATAATAGTCGAACTATTTATACTAATGTATTGACGGTAAACTCGTTTAATTAACGTGTAAGCTCTGAGATAAAGCTTGAAATCACTAATGGGTTTTTATTGGTTTAAATCGTTTAAGTGATTTGTGAAGTGGTAAAACATTTAATTTACATTAACGTATTACTAAATTTCTCTTTTCCACTCTATTTTCATATTGCGTTTAGGTACTTATGTTTTTTTTTTAAGCAATATAAATATATTTTTATCTATCCAATAAAGTTTGTTAAAAAAACAATGTAACGCAAAATATTATGTACTGTAAGTTTTAAAGTTGAGTCTGCAAACAATAAATAGGAAATTTGAGTCTTCTTCTAAATACAACTGCACTCAGAGTAAAAGTTTATCCATTAAACAGAAAATACAATAAGGCCATAGATTGAATTCCCTGCTGTCGCTCGAGTGACTGGCGTAAATTGAGACACAATGCATTTCCAGGGTGGTCACATTCCATAAATTACCCTCCTGACATCTAGAGCTCCAATATCTTTAATTACTTTCTATTCACCCTCTAAATACAAATTCAATGAACAATGCAGCTCAATGCTACCGTTTTAGTTTTGCGCTCATAATAATAATTTATAAGTTCAGAGCCAAGAGTTTAAATTTTATAAATTCTGTTAAACAAAATTGGATTGTTTAAGGGTTTATTTTGCAATACCTACCTAATTATTTGTATTTTCATCGTTTTCATAATGCTTCAAAGTAATTGCTTGAAATATTTAAGTAATAACCAACCACTTCCTACGATATAACATTAAAATACAAGCATGGCATTCATTTTAAAATTACGGATAATTTACACGGCTGTACCCTCAATAACAAAAACTAAAGCGCTTTAATTCTTTGCTTCCTTTGTTACAGGTAAGTACCGTTGGGTAATGAAGATTTCCGTCCTTGAAGTAACCACGTGGCCAGTATTCTCATATAAAGAGTACCTTGATTCCCGAGTGGGTAAATATAGTGTTTACTGTGTTCCCTTTTTACTGCTGCTTGAACCTAGGATAAACACTCCGTTGTTTTGAACACATAATGTTTTCATTTATACCTTGAGTTCAGAAAAAAATAAAAAGGAAAGTTCTTAGAATGAGAAGCTAAAAATTGTGTTAATTCATTATACATTAAAGTTAAATGTTTACGTCGATAAATGTCATGGTAATTGATTAAACGAGGCGTGAGTGAACCGAAACTTAATCAGGTTTGTCAGTTCATATGCGAAAATACAATAAACTTTAAAATTCAAAAGACACTTAACAAAATGGCCCTCAAATTTTTCGTTCTTTTGTTCGATCGTGTCCCTTTCTTCAGGTATTTTATTGAATGGATCATTGTTGATAAGAACATAATATATGGACATGATGAACAAAAGGCTATCTTTTTTTTAACTTTATGTTATGGCGTCGGGATATTGTTTGGTTAATTTATTGTTAATCCGAATTGGTTGCGTTCATGTAATTAAATACTTTTGCCGAATTAACCATACTTTCTATAAATCATTCGTAAGAATTCAAAAGAATAGGCAAAATAAGAAATAAACGTAGTTTACGACGAATTTATGCATTATAGTTAATACAAAATCGCTCTGCTTCTATTTCCTACAACAATTACAGTTGAGTGCTCATTCAGAAAGGATAGTCAAAGTTGTAGAATATTTGTCCCAGTTTCTGGTACGTTAAGCACATCAGTCCACGTGCGATACGCGTGCCGTCACCCGGTACCGCTCCAAGCGATTCGTTTATCTAGCGGCAACCTTAAAGGGAGTTAATGTTGTTGTCTCTAATTAAATGAATCATTTCAGTACGTATATACTCTGCCCTTGTTGACTTTCTATCGGGTTAATCGGTGCTTAAATGGTTTAAAGCTCTTGTTTACCTCAAATCCGGTTTTGAACAGTAAAAGAACACACTAAAATGCGTCCTACATCAGTTTAAAATCTTTAATTTATTCCATAGAATACTCATGTTATGATAAACTGATGCTTCTTAAAATTGCCAAATACCGGGCGTCACAATTTTGCAAGTCGATAATATAAACATAGTTTTTCTTGATTCGTACGTTTGTTTACGAGAGGTGTGTGTAAATGAGTATATTGCCCAACATTTGTATTTTCAACCAAATCGTTTGTGTTGAGTAAGTGGGACGATCGGTGAATCAATGCGTAATAACTTGGAATCGAAATAAAGTTGTCGATAGTTTAACGTTGTTTTATTGCGTTGAATGAAAACGATTTGGTACAAATAGCCTTTGATTGAACTTTCTAGTATTTGAAATAAATACGTCTTATACGAGTTTCAATTACATTTTCACGACGTTTTGTTTGATTTCACTTTACGTCCGCGTTTGTCGCTCGTTATTCCGTCCCATTTGTGAAAGAAAGCGGGACCTGACTATTATCTTTGACTTCTGGCCACTATAACGACGTTCCATCAATCAAATTCGTGACATGATTGTGTACATTTCTATAAGGAATAGACGGCTAATACAAAAGGTACGCTTTATTCATTTTACAGTGCCTCATAACTTTAATATCACTAAAGAGCAAATATAAAGCTCAATAAAGCTCGTTTTTATATCTACTAAATCGTGTCACTCATGTTTACTTGAGAATACAAAATCACCCCTCTTAGCACACATGTCAAAGAAAAATTACTAAAACCAATAAATATATTATAAACTTATGTACGAAACCCACGGTTTACGTTCCTAAAATGCACATGGTCGTTTTTATTTACTTATCTCTTAACTAAGCCGTAGCATAATGTAACGGCTTCCTTAAGCAAGAGTATACAACCGCCAACCTAGAAAATGTTTGCATTCTAAGCACGTACAGCAAATCAATTTCACATTGACATATGACAGAGGTACGTGCGAGGTTTCCAGAGTCAGTAAATACACGAATAGCTCCTGACTTCATACGTATACTATTAGCATTTAATATGTAATTAATAGGTACTTACATCTCGATGCGATAAATTCAATAGGTGCTATCGAGAAGTTCATACATGACAGTTGATTCGCCCAGCGTTGTAAGATCGCTTTAAAGTAACACAACGTACCATAAACACGATGATTTATAGCTTAACTGTATAACGCAATAGCAGCCTGTTTTATGTTTAAATTGACACAATAATTGAAGACAGTTGTTGAATAAGATATTCTGTATTTAACTTTGTATAAGTATGATACGTATAATATATTATAACAATATTAACGGAGCTAAATACCGAATGGTGTAATTTCACTGATATTTAGATTACGGATTAATTTTCCTCTCGATAAGCATAATAATTGTAAGTCTTGTGTATTCTATTATGTAAAAATCCTTTTGTACAATGTACATACAATAAAGAATGAAAATTACAATTTCGAATAACGTATTCAAATTTAAATACAAGCGGCGAGGCGTGAACGCAGGTCGATTGTGCGCGCTTACGAGTAATTTGAAGTTTGATTATAGTAAAGATTATATTAAACATTTGTTACTATAGACATCTTGACGACTATGAGAATTTAACAAATGCGTAAACATAACATAGGTTAATACATCCCTATTAAACAACCTCATTTTCTTGATTTTCTTTCGCCAGATGACTTATGAAAATATTTTTTTAATAAATCTTATCTATCGAGAATATCAAATCTTTGTCATATTTGTATTATGATACAAGTTGTTTAAACAAATAGTTATTTTTTACGAGGTGACTATTTCCGCCCATTTAACGATCGCTATCGCCCTTAACGGAATACAAATTTTTATTTCCGCACCAAGTTATACAATGATCGCCATCGCGGAGACCCCCAATGCGATTTTACGATGTCACTAGAACTGATGGCCACTTCCCGGTCGATATTTAGGAGCGGCCGTAAACTAAATAACAATAGGCAAATGGCAGTATAGCCGACCGAAGTGAAAAGCCACAGTAATTAAATGCAACACATACAAATGAACCTCTTTTATATATCCGACTAAGTATCTCTATCCTTGTTAACAACAAGGACTGAAAATTAAATATTACCACAAGCAATTGAGCGAAGTTCTACGTGTGATAGTACATTGTAAATTGTTTAATTTATCAAAGTATTCACAATAACGTCTTGATGGACAGACTAATAAATAAATAATTGAGTTCATTGTCATAATGCGATGAAAGGAGGTTTATGTAATCTCTATGAGATAAAATCTTCACCGCCATATTTTTAACATTCTTGAAAAAGTATTTTTAAAATATAATATTTGTTACAAAAAATATGCGTAAGTAATGCGCGTAAGTATCTATTTAAAATACCTCTGCAATGGGCTAAGTCCATATTGTTGACTTTTTATTGAAAGATCAATAGAATGGTTGTGATTTGAATACGCAACTAGAACATCCGATGAGCCATCCAACGAATAATATTAGGTTGTTCAATCACAATGTGTATAAAACGTGAATGGGTTGTTTTCATATGCCTTGCAAATATTTAAAAATATTATTTACTAGTGTCCCGCTCCAAGTTCGCAGGGGAATTATATAGATATCTATTATTACGGGAAAAATTTAAACAGTGACGAAGCTCGATACAAACTCGTATCTACATTACTTATTAAAGCCTCTTTTTACAATAGTCAGTACATATTTAAAAATTTCTTGAAGTCACAATGTATCATAGTCCTATCGTATATTGAATTTATTTTATATTCTTAAATGACGAGCAGAAAAACGGTCTAACGTATTCTAATACCAAGTGGACTAATTAAGAACATTGCATATTTTATACCGAGTGGTATATAAATTAAAGCAAGCTAGAATTGAGGTCAAATAGTAATTATCCATCGTGCTAATGTCACAGCTAACGGATACTGGTGTCAGAGCAACAGGTTCACGGCATCTGTCATGGCTCCACATACTATTTGTGTAGTTGCGTATTCCTGGACTAATGAACCAATGACATGCAAGTTGTTGTTTTTTTTTTAATTTTATTAAAAGGCGATCTGTCATAGAAACTGAAAAAATTTGAGTACCTACTAAATAAAGAAAAAGATAAATTAAAAATTACTTTCTAATTATTCGATTATTTAAATAATGAGAGGTCAATCAAAAAATTATCTCATACTATCATTAGGTTAAAATAATTAAATTACAAGTGAGTCGAATGCTACGATATATAATATGTAATAAAACGTGCTTATATGAATTTGTTACATTATACAGATTTCAAATATAGCGACAAAAAGTCAAGAGTAGGAGAGTACTAGGGGTCGCTCAACAGGGGCTTAATCTTCTCTAGTTCAGATCCGGCTATTGTTAAAAGAACACTTAATCGTACTCCTCGGTACAAAAGTATCTGAAGCATTTCAACATATAGGATAAGCTTTATTATACTAGAGTTTCGCAACATTAGATGAATTAGCTTCACGCGTGCGACATTACATTTGCATCGGCCTTACCATTTTGAAAATATGATTAATGACCAACCAGCTTTTATCTTCTTTGTACGAAGCGTTATTAGCTTTTTGTATAGTGTCTCATATATTATGCAAAATTTTGCATTAACAAATTTTATTAATGGTACCTAATATATTTTAAGTAATAATACCTTCACTAAAACACATAAATATCTACAACATCACTCTATAAAATAAATAAAAAGACAAACAAACATTTAACTCAATTAGATTTAAATACACGTTTTAACTTTTTATTGTCTCTTAATTGATACAGCGTTGTATTTCCGAGTATTTTCCTGTAAATTCATATTATGAATCATAAATCAAATTACTATGGAGGGAGGTTGCGTGCAAGAGCCACTACCAAGCCTTTAGTCGCACCCAAGTGCATCACAACTTGATACACGGAGTGGCTGTCGAGTGGTGCAAAATTGTTTTATTATGTTTGTAATCACGCGATAAGTTATTCATAATTACATCGCAAGGACATCATTGTAGAATATAATTAAAAATACAGTATATAAGTGTTTGGTAAACTAGGTACGCTCTAATATAAGTTATGCTTCACATTGTTTTGTGAATTTGTATTTATTAATTCAATGTCATTTAATAAAAATAAATCCACTAATATTTTTATCTGTACATATTTACAATTAAGACGACAATAGCACTTAAATCCACGCAACTTCGACGTAAACGTAATGTACAAATAAATGTTCATGGTAGATAACAATTGTATAGAAATAAATAAAGCGATGTAAAATGTATTATTTACGTTACTACATATTTAACAGTCTTGTCAAGAATTGTTTTTAGATCAGCAATTGAGGTTAATGTGTTTTTGCATGTGAGTGTCTCTGTAAATCTTCTAAAATATTTGCTTGCCATTGAATTTACTTAACAACTAGATAAGATATATGCGTAGATAGTTCTGACTGACGCATATTATAGATAGTATAAAAATATGTACCTATTATTTTTAATCCATGTTATCGCCTTCACAATTTTTTCATGAAATTAAGTACAGGTACTTTTCCAGCGATTTATTTGTAACCACTAGCCTCGGCTACGACAAAGTTTCCTTTAAACAACACCACTTTGAAAAGGATTTCTATCATTGGAAACGAGTTACTCGATAATGCTCGATAATATTCAAGCAAAATATTTTTTCCTTTAAATAAACCTTTACGAAGATTCATACACTGTCGGTTACAACAGGATACATCTGTCAGTGACTGAAGCACATAATATGACATAAATATTTATACATTATTGTAGTAGCCACAACATAGTGTAGAAGATTTATATAAATCAAACAAGAATGTATGAAATCAAAAAGCTATAGTAGTATATTTCCTTTTAATGGTCAATAGCTTTTATTATGATGGTAACCAATATGTAATTTTGACTTTAGAACAATTACTTTAAAGTATACACTACACATTAAGAGAAGAAAGTCTATGTTTATGTTTAATGAAACTAATACACTGACTTACTCACCACAGTAGATACTTATTGTTAAGTTTAAAGTGGAAACAAAAAAGATTATCTAGTCCAAATTAATATAAATTATAGTCAGAGAATCGCCTATGTACCTATAGACTTACAAATATTATCATCGATACAATCTAGAAAAGCCATTGTGAGCTTTGGAACATCGATAAATCATGCTAGTAAATTAAGCAGTTGTTGACGCAATAATTTCAACAGGTTATCAAGTTTGAAAGGGTTCAACGTGTATGAAATTATTGGGTTCATAAGCTAGGCGGTAATTACCGGGGTCAGTGAGCCGCGAAATGGTTTGTCGAGGCGTTGTTGTCGACGCGTGCAGACTGCCTGACACGCACGATTGATCTACATAACCGCGCAAGTCGGATTGATTTAGGCGTAATTAGATCTCATAATTAACTATGTATATAGTATATGAAGTATATGTTCTCTTTGAACAGCATTATTAAAATACACCATAAAAAGAGTCATACAGATTCAGTAGAGTGAAATAGGGCTCTATTTCATAATCTGCGTGGTATTCGAAGATAGTTTCTAAACCTTCCTATTATTATATGTTAGGGTGCTCTATAAACGTGTTCGTTTTCCTCAAATAAACATATATACAGTAGTAGTAGTATACCCATTTAAAGTATTCCAATAAAAAACGGTAAATAGTATTTTTTTTACGTTCACCGTCGTATATTTTATTTATACGTAAATATTATATAGCGATTATGATACGAGACATATCAAAAGATATTTCAAATTCCACAGATATTTAATTACGGAGCAGAACAGCAAGTTAAAATTAAACGTAGCTCGCGTTTTTCTTCACATTCTTTAGCAATATAACTGGCTTTTCAAATTCAAAACTCGTAATAAACGTTGACTAAAATGTCTCTAAGAACTCTATAAATAAGATATTAATCGTACGGATGACGGAACATTTGATCATATTCTTTGAATGGTAATCATACATTTGGTATTCAATTCGCGGTTGGTGTGCAGTTAAAATCGTCTGATGGTCAAGATTGAATATCTATTACGAACTTGTAACAAATTTTTCTACGAAATAGATTTGAATATTTATAGTTGTCCGTATAAAAATGAATTCAGGCGTAGTATAGAGTATTCTATCAGAACCATCGAAATCAGATCCGAAAAAGTCCATTCCGAAAAAACCATTAAGACCGTAAAAGCTTGTTACTTTCGGAAGAAATTTACATAGTCTGCAGTCGACATCATTTTAAATACAATAATGTTTATTTTGATGAAAGTATAACCAAATTTACATTAACATTGCTCATTTTATACCAGTAGACTAAGTGAAACAAATTATTTGGAATATTTTTGTACATAGATACATTATATACGAAACAGAATAACATCTAAGTTGTTTCTTTTTGCAACAAAAATGTGTATAAGGAAAAGTTACCCTGACTCACAATATTTACGATTTATTTTCGAGCGGTGAGGTTGTATTTGTTTTGACTGCAAAATTTTACCGATCGCAAGTTTTATGAGAAAAAGGTCATTGTCCTGATGCGTCACTCCCAGTTTTGCAAATAATGCTGTTAAGATGGATTAGTTCGGGTGCTGGCTTGGGCAATAAAAGGTTTTCGAAGAAAGTTATTGTAAAGTAGTTTTTATCTGTGCAGACTTTTAGAATTTGATTTATTTTCTAAGCTGTTGCTCATTTATAAATATTAAACGTATGAGCTAAAGCGTAGCTAGCTTTTATGTAGTTATTTTGAAAAGCAAATTATGAAAATAATTTCACGGTTGCTTGGCTGAAAACTTACAAACGAAATAATTTTTAGTTTCGTTTGAGCTTAGTCGTTAATGATATATATGTGCTATTACCCAAAATCTAAATATAAACAAATTCATTTAAGATAACTAGTTGGTAGTGCGTTACTCAACACCGGGTGCCCATAAACCGCGTCTTTCATCCCGCCTGCCTTATTACCGCTTATATTATGGGTTTACACGAAAAAAACAAGAGTTTATCCAAGCGGATGCGTGGATCGAGATTGTGGGACACCCATTCTATAAGCTACCGTAATTTGATCCTCTAGTTCAATCATATCGGTGGGATTTCTGACCCTGGACAACTTTTTATTAAATACTTACAGCTGCCAGTATTCTTTACATTAACTATGTACATGTATCTTTCCGATGCGTTAGTTTGAAGTACATCGCAATACTATTTTATTAAATTTTTTCATGCACTATAGACACTCAGTAAGTATAAATATTAGAATTACCATTTGATTTGATACTGATTTCAACAATACAAGATGAGAAGAGAATCTAATACTGAATATGTATTTGAATCTAGTGTCTAAATATATCTATGTATTTACAAAAAAAGTATGTATATGTAATTTATCCGTTATCTAGTTGCCCTAACACAAGCTTTGCTAAGAGTCCTGAATTATTATTCAATACGATATCGTCAAAGAGCTGTGTAATTATTTTGATATAAGTTTGATATAAGCAGCAATTACAATGTTTACATTTGATAGGATCGCTTTGCTCTATCGTTATTACATTTAAATCAATTACAATGATTATATATTTGGGACGAACGGTCCGTAGGCGTACCGAATGTAGTATAATTAATGGTTCTGTGATAAGTGAAACACTTTAGATTACGGCGAGGGCTCGTTATATCAATAGATGTAGCGGTAAAAGTTCCTCAATCAATTATCGGGGAATATCATATAGCACGGTCTCCAGCGGTCTATTCATAACGATTTTAATTATAATGCTCAGCATTTACTATACTATCATTTGTTATGTAGGCAGACGTTACTGGAAGGAAATGTACGCAAAGTCGTAGGACGTATTTGTACACCAAACATACCTTTATTTAGACTGACGGATATCGAGTTTTTCAACACGATAAACCCTAAAACATTCAGATTTTTAGTAGGTAAGAAGTGGATCTCTGTATCTACTATACGGATTTAAATATTTTTGGAGAAAATGGCTCTTTTCATAAAACTACTACACTACAACAGTAGGTATAACGACGGAATATTGAAATGGGTTTCAAATTCAGAAAAAACTGGAGTTCAGTATTAATTTGTTATTTTGATAAACTGTCACGGCAAATTGATTTGAGTCGTATTTGCTTATTATTATATATTGCTTATTTATTGCTTATTTTTTTTTTATTTTTACTATCAGACACAATCACACCCACACACTCACACATTGCACACAGGTACACTTCACACTCACACACTGACACACTCACTCACACTTTTCCTGCCATCACATTAAATTGTAATTTGATCGCTCTTAATTTTATTCAATTTTTATAATGTTGCGTTGATATTGTAAACTGAACTTGCTAATGGGGTGGACCCGACTGCTGAGATACAGTATTTTTACTAGTTCAGTAGTCGGGTGACCACAATTATATCTGATGTTAATGATAATCTGTTAATATTAATGATTAAATGATTAAATGATTTATATTTTATTAGCTTTCCAGTATTTCGGAATTCAGGCATAACATAACAAACATAGCTAATACTTGGTAACGGGTAAGAAGATGAGAACTGCCAGCACACAAAATTATATTGTAAAAGTATTGAAGCGTGAATCAATTGTTCAAAATTGTTTGTCATCGTTAAGATATTTTTATAAATAACCTCTTTTTATACAATAAAAAACTAGCCCACTTCGTTACAAGAAATAGCTTCGGTTTACTGCGTTACAAATTGTGAATTAAAGTACCTATCGGAAAATTACCAAATTTCTGTGTAGGTATGCTAACTTGAGGTTGAACTAGTTATTGTTCGCTAAACAAGTATTCATTAGACTTTGTTTGCACCTTAGTAATTTGATACGTTAGCTCTGACCGGCTTTCTAATTAATTATTATAAATCACAGTCAGAAGTATGCAATTATATCATGGATATTGGATGAGTTTTTTAAGCGTGTATAGTTTTTTTTTGTTAAACAAAAAATAAAAGAATACTTGCATATAGGTAATTTCCGTTTATTCTGTAACAAAAAAAATCATGTACTGTTTATAAGTAGTTTTCGTCGTCAATTTATGCAATTGTGACGTAAAAGTAGTAACAAAGTGCAATTGAAGTCAAATAAAACAGCTAGTAACGTGATAGTGCATCATTATTTTTGTGGCGCCGAGAGCGGTGCAGTCGGTCTTTGTGATGGTTCGAAGTAATGAGATACACATGGAGATGGGACAGTGCCCGCTGAGAACAATGTCACATTACCACAGATATAATTCTTATATGAAATTTGTTGAATGGACGTACAACAGATGATAAAGGATAACGATGTTTTAATAGAATACATTATTTGTATAAATTTCATTCATAATCTTGTTCAGTCTTATGTTTTAATGGACTGTATTTGTAATTATAGCAGCTTATAAAAATTAATTAATTGTAAAGTAAAGGTAGTTTTTCAGAATCAAAGACGAAATTTCTGTATATTTGCTATTAAGCAGTACTCTCAAAAGATGCTATGTATAATTGTTAATAGATTTTAAATATTCCTCCTAATAATATACAAACAAACGTTGTAAAACTTCAATATTAAAAATTCACATGTACGTCTCGGTGTTCTCAAATTCATAGTAAAACCTTTGAAGTATCCGCTTTTTAAACCAAATAATAAATCTATTTAAGGTGTTATGGTAATCTCAAGTGGTGGTTCTGGTGGGTAGCGGGCATTGGAGTGCTTCCGTTCATACAAACCTGTTTGGGTCTTCAGATTACAAGTACTTTTAATATTGGAAGCATTTGTTTTTATCTTTATAACTAACATATCTCAAGGACTAGAAGAGCTATTAATTTAGAACGTTAATTTATCATGAATACTTGCTGTACTTAGTACTTAATGTAAAGGTAAGATAAAAGTTATTTCGAGGATGTTAATGAACTGTTTTTTTTTTTGTATTTCATAAGTCGTATTACAATAGAAAGTAGATAATACCGTTAAAGGAAGTCGGTAGTCACAACAAAAATAATTAACTCTTAATACGTAGCATCATAAAATTCGCGATTCTAATTACTTATCACAAGTTCGATAATATTTGACTGTTGGCAACAACGATTGTAATAAATATTATAACTTACGGTCCATAATTTTAAGAACGGACATTTCAATTCGGCCACCCACTTTGGACTTTTATACAGAACTTGAAAGCGTAAACAAAAGCATTGTATACAGTTGTGATTAGAGCCGTTTGTTTGTCCGTATACTATTCATATCCGTTGCTGAAAGCTTCAGTCTTCGGATTTTATAATTAAGTACTTTACTAAAGGTTCTAACAGGTGTGTTTGTTTTTCTTACTGATTTGGACATTGTGATTTGATTAAATTGTATCGATGTTCAAACTCAAATTAAGTGATAAGTAATTCTTTAGAAGACACGGCAATAGAAGTTAATTGTATAAATCGTGCTTTATTTACATATTACACGAGAAGGAATAGGTGTGATCAGTTAGTCTGCGCTCACGGACTATTTAAACAAAGGTTTAGTAATGAACCATTCAGAATCAAGGAACGTATTTTATTCCCATTTACAATGCGTATTTACGTCATGAAACTACTTGGGAATTCAAATAGGAATGTGCCACACATTGCGTCGCTCACCCCATACGACAACGTTTCCTTGTGACTCATGTGGGGTTATAATGAGAGTAATTGCTTTTCTCACATCGTGATTCATTATTTGACGAAACGAAACGCAAAGCGCCTCTTGAAGATTGTTTGTTATGCTCTCTTTAATTCTCGGCTGAGTCAACGGCATGATTCCTCCTTAATTGAAATAATTGTGCACTTGTCGACCTCTTCAATCGACTCACATATATTTAAATATAATTGAAGGCTGGCTACATTTAATGAGTTTAAAATTTCAATACGACTTTCCTTTACGAGCATCGACGAAATTATGTTAAAGTCGAATATTATCATTGCAAATTTCCAAATTAAATTTTAATATATAACTGAAATGAGTAAGGGCATAAATAAAAACTTAAATAGAAATTAGTTATCAATCCCATATGCGAACTGATTACAACATTACATCTGGTTAATCCAATATAGACAACGGAAACTTATAAAATAATGTGAGCCTTTATACATCTCCATACACATTCCATAAACACGGAACTGACACAATTTTCGCTTGAGAAAAATTAGGGCGTGTATTAACTATTTATGTCATATGAAAACAAAGCAGTCGGTAGTGTTATAGCCATAAAAGAGAATGATAAACATCTGTATTCCAGATGCACATTACATCGTAATCTGCTCGTGTTTATGTCGGTACATTCTCACAGGTTAAAGGTGGAAGGTCTTATGTTGTCGCCGTTTTTACAGTAAAGCTACGGTTATCGATTAACAATTCAAATTACGAGTAAGAACTTCATTGAGGTTTACGATGCGGCTGCACGTATATAAATGTTTTCATTTACTATGATTACATAATTCATTTCACAACATAAAACGGTACTTTAATTATTGTATTTTTAGGACAGCCAAAAATAAGAACATTTACTTAGTTATCCTCGCAGTTTGTTTAAAAAAATATATTTTAGTAAATGCCAAGTGAAAATTGCCTGCCCCTTTTTTATTACTCGCAAGATTGATTTGCTCCTTTTCACCTGACATTTCGGTACACATAAGGGTGTATCATAAATGTTACCTAAACTGGCGAAGGCAAGAAATATATATTAAATGTTTTGGCAAGTTCAAATATGAATCATCGCAAATTATAATTCGATACTGTAAGTGCTACATCATATTTCAGTCCATAAGTTGTTGCAATTGTATGCAAATGTTTCTTATGATTATTATATAGTCGGCACATTGATGGGTATATTTTAATATTAGTATGGCGACGATAATGATTTAATAGCCCTCTTAAGGCAATCATTTAATTAATGAAGCCGCGTGCTTCAAACACTACGTAGAGATGATGACATTACTAGGCAATATTTTTCCATTTTCCAGCCAATCCACAAATAGGGTTTAAATTTTATCTAAAAGTACTTTAAGTTCTTATTTATGTCATAACGATACTGATCTTAGATTATTAAATAGCTTTTTCCCGCTTTATTAAATTTGGATAACAGTTCAAATTACTGTGTAACCATGAAATCTATTAAGCCCATTGATCACCCACGAGCGCGTGCGCCCACGGCCGAGTGTCGAATCTAGTTAGCTATCGAAAAATAGAAAGTTAGTTATTTGTAGGGCCTGCTTTCCCTGTATATCTGGGTTAACGTAATCTGCCGATTATACTGTTCCAGTTATTGGGTTACGAAGGGAATCAGTCGGATGCTTTTATAACTTGCCCCATTTGCAAGAGTGTACAACGAAACAAGATGTATTTTGAGCGTTCTGTCTTCAGTGAGTAGGTATTGACTAATGATTAGTAAGCTTAGTTATAGTGATTATAGTAATATAATCACGTTATATAAATGATGAAATGATATGTAAATTCATTATGTTTAGATCCAAAAAGACGTATTTGTAACTTTTCTTTTAAAACAATGTCTCTCAATATAAGACAAATTTTAGCTTCAAAGTGAATAGCATCTAGTCTTTGTATCTCTTGTAAGAGTACCTTAAAAGTGCTTTAATGTTTTAATGCGAAACAAACAAGTTGGTAAGAGAGCGTTTGATGTTTGGTATCGATGTTGCAAGACTAAGTGCTTGAGAAAGTAAACTCATTAAATTTTATTCATAGATGTTACAACGCATTACACTTGTTTATAAATATACATAATACGCGTCGGGGAAACGAACCTGCTAAGTATACTTAATTTGACCTACTCGACAAAAGAAAACACCAATAGAATTTAGTTTCTACTGTAGTCCTCATATAAAAATACAAATACGATTAGTATTAATAGTTATTGATGATATTTGATTTATTAAAGAGGATTGCTTTCTTCATTGCTGATTCAAATTCTGAACGTATTAGAATTGCTGTCGAAAGACATCAAAACGGTTGATAACCGAATCTGATTTAATTTGAGTTTGTTACAATGGTAGCAGTTACTAAGGCGACAGCTAGAGAATTTATCTATTGAAGTTCACAACGCATTGCTACTGCATAAATGAGCTATAAATTCTGTCCAATTAGCAACTGACAGTGTTATCTGACGACAAAGAGTACCGCTTAACATTTCTGTCAGCTAACAAGACGAAAAGGAAGTGTGGGTCATGAATAAAAAAACCATTACAGCGACATTTTTATGACACACGACTTATTTGCGGAATGTCTTACATTTAAGTACGGTTTTTTATTAATAAATGAATATTTTATCTCAAGCTTTAAAATGTTATCAAAGGTTTTCAGTTAAATTTTATTGCCCACTTTTGTAAAGAAACAATAATAATGGCAGGTTAGTTTTACGATTATGGGTTGAACCTCGGCAACGGCTAGACAATGGGGAACACGATCCTCGACCCATCTACTTAATTTCGAGGTAGACACCTTTGTCATGTGTTTTTGTTTGCGGTCATTTCCATAAATTATAGAGGATGGCACTCGGTGTACAAATTGTACCTGCTATTGTCATGGTAAACAGGAACGTGATGAACACACCTCAGAGCGGATTCGGCAACTAAAATGCCTCTAAACTTAACCTTTGTGTACCGTGGACTCATTGAATCTATGACAATGGGTTCACACTACCAGTTTTTAAGACTATTTTCTACTTTCTTTTCTGAATAAAAAATCTAAGCTCGTAACAACGGTTGAATAATTACCACATAAGAACAAAATATGTAAAGTTATAAGTAAATAATACATATACATTTATACGTACCGTTCATTTGGCGTAATCCTCTTTTGGGCCCAATTAGCGAAAACCGTCTAAGGACTAATTCCTACAGATCGCAGTAGACCATTGCTCAGTCAAGTTTGCATCTAATCAGTTTAAATTTCTCCCAATATGGAATAAACTTATATGGACTACTATTGACATTAACAACAAGCTTATATATTTTAAGTGAATTTTTTGTCTCAAACGCAACTGATCTTTAAAGTACGTACTCCGTAGGAAACTGCGGCATGATACTTCCGGTATTTGGCTTTCGATTAACAGATAGACTGGCTCTCTTATCTCGACTAACGTACACAAAGACTTATGGCTTCTCGGGACTTCTTTGTGCTATTATACACGAATGTAACAGTACCTGTAAACACAGCAATATGTCTTAAATTGTGTTTATGTAGATTTAATGTTCTTTTGCTAAAACTCGTTCGTTTATTACGAAAGTATCCGTTTTTTACCTTCCCTTTTTTATGTATAATGACTTATATCAATGTATCATGATACGGGTATTGTCATATTGGGTTGTTTACTGACCGAATGACCCAATTCAAAAGATCGGCCATTGAACGATGCTGACTCGTTTGTTCAATTTGTTCTTCCTGCTGACAATATGCTATCACAAGGTCATGCTTTAATACAAATTTTATTGCACTATTTTTGGGCAGATTTTTGGAAAATAAAGAAATACACACAGGGTAAAAAACTATTGAGATCATTTATTAAAATTTATTTCTATTGAATTACTATTAAGTAAAATAATTATTATTATACGATGAAATGATGACGATTCATTAAAATATCTATGTACACAATTATATGATTATAATAATGAATGGCACATCTTGAGAATATAACTTAATATGAATGACTCGTTGACCCGGATCCGAGTTCACGCACAAGAATTGCGCTTCTAAAATTAACTTTGACGTAAAGGGATGACGTTAGACTTAACTGGTCATGTATTTTCGTCACCATAACAGCATGTGGTGCTCGGCGGCTTCTTATTGGAGACGGTAGATTTAGATCCTCGTGAGAAAAATAGTTTAATTGAAATAAATTAAATACACTAAATTCTATCAAAATTGTTATATTATGTCTAAAATCGTGTACAGATTATGGAAAAGTGTTGAGATGAAAGCTAAATATTTTACCCATTACGGGTATTTCCGAGGGATCAAGAATAGTAATAGAGGTTAGTTAAATTGCTATAATAAACAGTTGTTATATTGACACTCACTGATCGGCGGCTCGTTGCGTGAGAAAGACCCGTGTTACGTAAATATTGAACTGCCGACGCATACCTCGTTCATGAGTTCAAATACAAAACAGGATGATATTACTTATAACAGTCGTGGTAACAATCTTGAATTAATTGCTCACGCACCGTCAGCCGACAAATTTACATAGAATTATTTTTAATTATTGTAATTAGTACCATTTTAATTAGGACCACTGTTATTCATAGCTTTGATAACGCGTTTGGATCAAGAATATTTGGTGTATTAGGTGTTCGTTAAAAAAAATCCCCGAGTTATCATATAATCGCTAGGACATAACTAATAATGTTAAAGCCGCGAATTGCAATACGTTATACGTTGGTTGCAAATTTTAAAATCTGGAATCTTTGTCGCCCACACGAGTCGATATCTGACTAATGCATCCCACCAGTAAGTATTATTTACTCGTTTGGAACGGGTTTGCGATTATCTTGCGGGACGCTGTGGCTTGCAACGTGTTTTATAATGCCCGATATGCATTCTACCGTAATTTATAAGTCACAATTTTAATGTTTATCTTTGAAATTTTGTCAAACGTATTTATAATCATATTATTGCTGATTAGTAATGACTGCTGTGTTGAATAACTAATATTTTAAATCAACTTGCTTTTCGTTGTTGCACAATATAAACTCTCAATTATTTTTAGTTTGCAATAAATAAATAATGAGAGAGATGGCGAAGCAGCAAAATGAGATGCGTGTTCAAGGAGCTATCTATGGTAAAGAAGTGCCTACAGCGTTGTGTTCACGGTTTATTTTCTCTGTTTTATACTTCCAGTAAACGCTGCGAAGATATCTTCAATTTGCGTTTCAAAGAAATTTGTTATATGTTATTTATTTTTCTACAAACTCATTTGTACTTTGTAGGATGGATACACTCGTGTTTTATGCATTTCGTTCCTTTGCTCATTGAATTTTTAAGCAAACAACTTGTTAAATCTCTTAAGCGGAGCTTGTATTCATGTATGCCACATTTACGCTTCGCATATTTTACATTGGTGCTTGAACTCTTAAGCTTCTTAATGCTTAACAGTAAAAAGTACTTTAGGCTGTAAATCCTGAATACATTTTTGTAAATCAGAATATATTTACATTTTAAATATTAAAAAATGTCCATGAATTAGCATATCTAAATTTAATAATAACAACATAAATATATGTTTAGAAATAGCTTTCCAAAGATAATAGGAGACACTGACTGTTTGCACGAAGTATTATAATGCGTATAGCTCGGTATACACGTAGTTACAAAAGCGAATTTCTATATGCGCGGGTAACAGAGGGAACACGGGCAAGTCACGAGGCGGCTATCTCTCGCTAATGAGAGATCGCGCCGGATAACATGGCCTGTTTGTACTTTACGGTATACGGTATATGCCATAGGATGCACGCCGACCATTTGTCGATTACGCTCCAGCGATATTGCATTTCACTTATTACTTTATTTTTACTGTATCTTACTACAAATCGCTGCTACAAACGCAATGCCATACTTATTTGTAACTATATACTTTTTATACTTACATTCAGAATGGCACACGAAGTTGCTAATATTCCTATCAATTAAAATAAATATAAGATATTTTAAGCAACATGAATGTTACATTTTACTACATTTAAAAAATATTAAATAAATATATAAAACTCCAAAAAATCAAGCCATACAGGATGGGTTTAATTAAATCACATAAATAAAACCAGAACCATAATAACAATTTACGAAGTTTACAAACATTAGTCAACATATATCATGGTACGGGGTATAATAAATCTTAATGTCACAGTCGATGATACATAATGATTGTAGCCTTAAGGCTCCGAGGGGCTTCTTTATATCCTTTTCCATTGTCTCTATGAGTCTATGAATGTTCCTTTTTGTTCCCTGCGTCGCGTGCCGCAGTGATAGTACACGATGACATGTCACGACTTAGCGTGTACCTAAAGTAATTATGAGCAATGTTAAATTGAGAGGCCTCGTAGTCCGTCTTTTAAAGCAGGGAAAGTCATGCTTTATGATTAGAATGCCCTAAAATATGACGTGTCATTGACTTTAACATATTTCGTTGTTATAGTGCTATTGTGTTGTTTTTATTACGATCGGCTTTCTCGACAATGGGTTATTTTAATAGTGTAATCAAAATTGTAATCGATTAAATATTTTTAATTATTTTATCTAAGATGCAATATGCAGATTGATAGTACCTAAATCAAATTTCTTTCATTCAGTAGTTTATAGAAAATTGTAACAAAAAGGGAAGAATGGACGGACATAAAGAAAAATTACTCTTTAAGTTTTTAAACAATTTTGTTCCCAAACTTTGTAGAGCGTCACGATACATACCCTTTCTAAATATGTTTACAGAACTTCAAACGTATTGAAAAAATACTAAATTATACGGACAGATACCTCACAATTTGTACCACACACGATGAATCGTGCACATAACATTCTCTTCGAAAATCAAATTGCAATTCCTACATCTTAAATTGAATGTTCAACATTTTATAGTCCCATCTTCATTAAACCTCGCTTACTTTGATTTAATGTATTGCTGGAACATATTTAAATTCAAAATGATGAACCGCGTTACCTTATATGAAAACTATTAGCAACATGTATTCGTTAATATTCTTTCTTTGCATTAATTATCTTAACATAAATTAAAGATAATGTCACGAAGGAAGAAGATTAGTTGTAATTTAGCGTTGACCATTCTTACATACGAAATGAATTCACGAGTCTTTTGTTTTACCGATAACTCGTTGAAGAATGTAAATTACATTCATTCATCACTGAAGCTTGCGGCTAAATTCGAGGAGTAGGCCGTGGTGACTGGTGACCGGTGTGGTAATAAAGTTTGGACAATGGACTGTTTGCGCAGACCACCGACGACGATTGCCACTTCGCAGCCACTTGTACGCGTGTAGATATAATATTTATTCACGTACGACGCGACTTCCCAAAAAGCAATATACATTTAGAATCCAATGTGAGGTTTAGCGATAAGTTTCCAATATATGAAGAATAGTTAGTGCGTTTAAAAGTTGAAACAAATAAAATAAAGTACTTAAAGTTATCTATCAAGTCATAATAATTTCGTTTTTGTAAATAAACTTGTAAGAACACATAAGGTTTTTTTTTATATATGCAAATATTATAAATAAAATTTTAAATCAAGCAACTACAACTTAACAGTTTTGGCACGAAAAAAGGCAAGTTATCATATAACAGTACATAGGTTAAGCTGTGTTGAAAAACAGAGCATAAAGTTTAACAGAAAATATGAATAATCTAACGGTAAATTCAGACCGACAGCTGTTTCGCAGTTAAAATATTTTAGATATGATTCAACTTAACCCCTTTATTAATAAGTATTTTATTAATCAATTTATTGCCATGAACCCAGAGAGACGATGAACGACAGACGATGAAAAGCGTGAATTAATAAAGTACAAAAAAAAACAATTTCAATGAAAGGTCCGAATGTCTTAAATTTCAATGATAATAAAGTCATATCGGCTATTACGTCACTACTTAATCTTAGCTTTATCAACCGACGTCAGGATTGGATGGTTCATTGATGGGAATTTATAGCTGTGTGGCCTGAGTAGCGAACAGGCACACCCAGAGACACACAACACCACCTGGGAGCGGTCTGTTATGGACGAGATGTTTACCTTTCACTACTTAATGGAAAGATAGAATTCCCCACAAACAGTTTTATTCTTGTAATATAATACAGTTCCACGCGAGCTTCGCAGGCGAAATGATTATGGGGGTCTGATCGATGAGCACAATGTGGGCGCGAAGCGTGCAGCCCATAACGAACACTTTGTAACGTAAATAAGTTATGAGGGCTGACCGACGCTATTGCGGTTTTGGAAATTAAACGTCAATCTATCACAGCCAAAGCGCACGCCGACAATGGCTATTTGTTTAATGTTAATTTGGGCCGTTTGCTTTCACGGGCGCTTTAAATGCGTAGATAAGGTGATGTCGCAACTAACATCAGGCAAAACAATGAGGGCTTAATTGTATCTCCGTGCTTTTAACGTATCCCTATATTACGCCGGTTCAACGAACTTAAACATGTGGGTGTAATATGCTGAATACTATTTATTCAGTACGCTAAGATCGAGAACAATAGTGACATGATAATTTTAATTCAGCCATATCTCGGAAGTTTCATTACAAATTCGATTTAAATGAACTCTATTCCAATGCCTTGTAATTAATAATGATATGATTAGTAGTTCAGTAAGAGAATTATAAGTGGCGTTTAATAGTCGATAGTGATTTATAGTCATTTGAATTCATGGAGTTAGTAGATGGTTACAATCATAGGGTTCTGTGAGCATAGCCAATGTTAAATTGAATGCGGGTTTGGTAGGTAACGACTATCCAGTGATCGAATGCGCTCAGTAATCGATTCGCTTCGTCATGATGAATCGTTTTTGTAGCTAACAAAATAGAACAAAGCAATTTGACAATATGACTTTCTCGCATTTACAAATCATTCTATGTGGGTGTATTAAATAGAGGATATTAATAATTAAATCATTAGAGAGAGTATTGAAACATTGTAAATACTAGTTGTTTAATGATACGACGATAAACGATATACGTATACAAAATATACGGCTACTGTGGTATACCATAAAATTAATGTATACCATAAACAGGAAATGTTTAATTAATTACTTTATAATTTACTACCCCTATTAATTACGAGGTCTACGTTAATTATTATGTATGTAGTTGATTGAACACTCTATGAGAGATGCTATCAAGATTTGTATGTAACGTTGTATAATTTATGAAGCAATAACATAATTATTATATTAAAAGTAAAATTATTTCTTGAATTCGAAGAAAAAATGGTTATTAAATCATTAATAATTCATTAATATTGTTGCAGGCTTCTAGTAGGAGCTCCTTTGGGCCAAAATCTTCAACCAAACACAACGAAGTCAGGGGCTTTATGGAAGTGTCGACTGACTTCATCAGCACAGGACTGCGAACAGATAGTCACTGATGGAAAAAGAAGTGAGTTTTAGTTTTCCTTCCCTATCAATGCACTAATTTCACCAAGAACATTAAGTATAGAAAGTTCTTTTTTACAATAGAATTTTCCTTATACAGGGGTACGTTATAGGTAATAGGCTACATAAATGTTAAACTTATTTACCGTATTCATATTCGTATTTAAATGTGTCTAATAAAATTCTCGGTTAAAATGTTCACTGACCTAAAAATATAAAGCACCTTCATGGAAGTATTAGGCATTGGAAAAAATACTTTATAAGAGGCTAGAAGTTTTGATAAAGCATTTTACATACATATTCAATATGCAAAACATCCAATGAACTAAACAGTAATTAAAAAGATTATCTTATTTATCTAGTTACTTATCAGATTCTGAAAGTTTCTTTTACGACTCGTGTGTACAGTTGCTTGATTTCGTAATCCGTTGCAATAAAGATAACAAAAGCTTAGAATAAGTTCTCTTCTCACAGACTTTTTTATTTATACTTAGTATATACTTAGATAAAACTTGTCACTGTACATTTAAATAGAATTTGTAATGCTGCACTGACTGAGAGTTATTTAGATGACACTCTAGATGCTAGTAGATCCAGTTTCAAGTTTCAAGTGTATATTACTATATATTATAAGCACTAGTAGGATTAGCGATAATATTTTCTTAGTAGATAGCTTTCTACACCACTGGATTTTTTTTAAACGAAAAGAATAATTACACAAATTCATGAATCGAGAATTAGCTTTGTTTTTACGTGTTTATTTAAGAACAGATATAACATGGCAAAAGCTGGAACAACGCTGGTTTAATATAAGAGTGTAGATATGTTTTAACTAAACTGTTGTCTTTTGTCGGTGGTGCCCCAAACAGCGAAGTACGGCAAGATAAACACGAGTAAGTGAGCTGTGGTCTCAACCTCCTTTACATCATTTGCTCTAAAACTAATACCGACTAATCGCTGTTCTATCATATTACTATACTAATGTTCGATTGCCGCTATGTTCCGGATAAATGTCAAATGCATGCAAAAAACTAATAAGTTGGACTTTATTTTGCATTATGTACAATTTTGGGTTTTATTTCCATCATAAAAAGTTTACTGAAAATGGAAACAATGCCCAAATTGAACGAAATGAACGATTTAGCACTAATGGCTTCTCTAAAAGCACCCACTCACACTGCTTGCTGCAGCACCTAATGTAACAGAAATAGTTATATTGCATATTAAAATGTATAGACGTAACTTGCTTCGTAGAAAATTATTTAGTTGTTTCAGATAAAATTCTTTGTCTTATTTGAAAAAGTGTATTCATACTTTTGACAATAAGCGTTATATTATGTTTTATGATAGGTATATATATCGCGTAACAAATAACTTAAAAGGTGAACGGTAATAAAATTAACAAAAAGGTATAGGATACAAATAAATTTGCACCGCAACCAGCCGCGCAAAACCACTTTATATCTGGTTGTTATCGTCTAACCAAATAAAACATAAATTTAATAATGGACCAATCGAACTAACTGTAATCACATCTTGAGTAACCGTAATCAGTACTTACTACAAATAAACATAATTGGTGTCTTGGGTAAATTAACGAATCGGCCATCGATTACTTTAATAGTATTGCTCAAAATTAACATAAAGTAGATATCGATATGAATTAACCTGAGACCACACGATTTGATTGTATCTAGATCACGCCGTATCTTCACGTTGTATTTATTGCAGGTTATTTGTTTTAAGAGAGATGTGTACTTGTGCTTATCGAAAGTTACGAAAAATTGGATGCATGTTTATCTGTTTTCGACGAGAACCGTTAGTTGATCGCATTCGCACGTTATCTGTGCAACTTGACACGCAAACACGTACCTACTTCCTTGCAACGTTATTGATATTTGCCACATGGTTATCTTACATTTCTATACTGCATCATACACGCCTGGTTGCAATGCTTTGCATTTGCCGAGGTATACATTCTTGGTCTTGATTATGGGGTTGTTTCAATTTTCACTAAGTGGAAGCAACATAATTTCATTAAAAATCTTTTTTTGGTTGTTGCTTGTACTTGATTATAGTGACTAGCGTTAAAAGTTTATATTAGCGGTCATATACATGTGTTATATTAATGCGTTTGGGTTGATTTTTTTTTTGTTTTTTTTGCTTGTAAATACAGCTTAAAGTTGAAATATATTCTGCGTCGTATTATTTTTTGGTATTTTAAAATAGTTTTTCTAAAAGAAGCATAAAACAATTTTCTGCTTAAATGTTTATGTTGGTAAATATGTACTTCTTTAAAATATGTAAAAAAATTGAAACAATGATATAGTGGATAAAGTAGTAACCCATATACTATTTATTAATGTAGCTTTCAGCTGTATTTGAAAGAGTACAACAATTATTGTTTCTAATAAAAACAAATATTTACTTGTGAACTTACTAATCCCTTTGAAATGGCTTTAATACGCGAATACTCGCTTTGATTTATTAAATATTTTAATTGTATGCGATGCATTAATATTTTGGTACATACAGCTTTAGATTCATATCATCTATCTGGTCCACATCCTGACGAAATTAAAGATGGCCAATGGCTTGGAGTATCAGTTCGCAGTCAGGGGCCGGGGAAGAAAGCTGTTGTATGCGCACACAGGTACATTGATACTGGTATCTTATTCATTACGTATGTCTTATGAGAGTTATACTTACAATAAAAATTGGATTAAAATTACAGATATATTCGAAAGTCCGGGGAGTCTCAGTTTGGACAAGGCCTTTGTTATACGCTAAGCAACGACCTTCAATTAGTTGATGTTTGGGAGCCATGTCGAGGTCGCTCAGTGCAGAGGTATAATCAAGTCCAAGTTATGATACCATATTTCGTAAGCAGTACTTACAACTCGAGTTTAAGTATAGTTCAAGTAACTAAAGCTCTAAAAAATTACGACCACAATGCTTTAAGTGAATATAAATAGTAAACACAACTTTAATGAATCATAACATAATTAACACTATTTACAAGAATTCTTCTAGAAGTTTTAAACTACCCACTTTATGCGACCTAACCCACTAATTCCAGAGAGCACGAGGAGTTTGGATTCTGCCAAGTAGGCACAAGCAGCTCTTTGTTAGAAGATGATACGCTGGTATTGGGAAGCCCTGGACCATACACATGGAGGGGAACTATATTTACTCAGGACACGAATGATGACCTGATTGAACGAGATCACGTTGTTTACATGGCTCCCGTTGAAGACGGAGCCAGTCCTGTTGAAAAATACAGCTATTTGGGTAAAGATTTGCTTAGAATTAGTATAATATTAAAGTATGTTTTCTATTATAGAGGTGTATTAATTAACACACAAAACATTAAAATATAACTTTTTCAACAATCTTCATCAAATACAAAGTTATAAATTATTTTATCAATTACAGGAATGTCAGTATCAGGTGCTAGTTTCTTTGGTAAAGAACCATCATACGCGGCAGGTGCACCGAGGGCACACGGTACTGGACAAGTCGTAGTTTTTAGTAAACGAGTCATTGAAGATTGGACTAGAACTGATGTTGATATCCTTAACTTCACACTTTTGCTGAATGGCGAACAATTTGGATCAAGCTTTGGCTATGAAGTATCTTCAGCAGATGTTAACGGAGACGGGTGTGTAAATCTAATATTTTTAAAATAAAATCAAGCAAACAATGTAAATTTAAATATACAATAATGGAATGATATAAATAGCTTAGCTCGATTGGTTATTAATATGCCCAAAAAACTGAAGTAGAAAGAATAATATTTTATTGTTTTCAGTTTACCCGATCTCTTGGTGGGTGCTCCATTCTACTTTTCAAAGGATACAGGTGGAGCGGTATACCTGTATCTCAACAAAAACCACAATTTACCTCAAGAATATAGTCTGAAACTAACTGGAAAATCCGAGTCACAATTCGGAATAGCAATAGCAAATACAGGTGATCTCAATAAAGACGGTTGTGAAGATATTGCGATCGGCAGTCCGTATGAGGGGAACGGTGTAGTGTACATTCATATGGGAGATAGAAAGAGTGGACTGAAAGCCAAACCAGACCAAATAATCAAAGCGGAATCGTTGCCAATTGTAATGAAAACATTTGGCTATTCATTATCGGGTGGCACAGATCTCGACTCTAACGGATATCCAGATCTATTGGTTGGCGCTTATGAAAATGTAAGTTTTTTTATTAAGGTGAAAGTTGGGGAGAAAGTATTGAGTATTTAATCTAATGAGCTTTTGTTACATAGTACCGTAATTCTCGATTAAGACTTATGACTTAAGATTTTTCATAAATTGTTTACAGAGCAGCGTCGCTTTAATACGAACAAAACCTATAATCGATATAAAAACATCGATAAAACCAACGAATATGATTATAAACATAGATCCGACGATACGAGGTTGTGAAAAAGATCCGAGATCAAACTACACGTGTTTTCATTTCCAAGCGTGTTGTATCATCAAATCATTAGTAAGATCGGCTCATAACAACGTACATGAACTGAATTATGTGGTCGAAGCGGAAACTTTTCCGGGGGGCAGGAAATATTCTAGAGTATTCTTTGATTCTGAAAAATCGAACATCGTAAATAAAACTATTCAGCTAGGAAAGGACGAGGAACATTGTCGAGAGCACATTGTTTATCTAAAGAATAATACTAGAGATATACAAACGCCAATTAAAGTGAGTATTTAAGAGATGTTTATTGCTTTTTATTTTAATGGTTAATTAATTAAACATTTAATCTTTTCAGTTTCAAGTGACGTACAAGATTGTGCACATAGAGCCTCAGTATTCCAGCAGCGGCGACCTTCCGAATATCGACGACTATCCCGTATTAAACGCAACAGCAACTACTGCTTTCAGTGCCAATTTCTTAAACGATTGTGGTCTGGACGGCGTCTGTGTTAGCGACATTGTTGTCAACCCTGTATTGCAGCTACCTAAAAGTATGTAACAATTCGTATTAAAAACTCTTTAATTTAGTTGTCGGCACATCTTATTGACTATTAGAACAAAATACTAAAATATTGAAATGAAGATGAAATATTATTTTTCTAGCCAAATGTACGTGTAAATGTACGTGTAAACTTTGGTCATCACAATATACAGATACGTTACGACATCTGTCGGAAAGTAGCAAAAAATATGTAACTTTTCTAGAGGCGTAAAAGCATTTAGTATTGTTGACATTCAATAGATGGCGTTCTTTGGAAATAGCTGTATTCTTATGAATATTTTTATCAAATTCTTTACAGCTGAGGACGGAAAAGCGTATGCTTTAACATTGGGTCAAGAAGAGGAAATCAAGCTTTCCATATCCGTGGACAACTATGGAGAGTCTGCCTACGAAGCGCAACTGTTCGTGCAACATCACGCGAGCTTACATTATATTGCTGCCAATATCAGTGTTAGTAAACATAATCCCATAATTATATAGATATACGTTTAATAAAGAGATTCCCAACCACTTTCCTACGAAAGAAAATATCGAAGCAAAATACTCGATAACTTTAACTATCACAATGTGTGTTTTTCCAGGGAAAACATATGATATGTACCAGTCTAAACAAAACAACGGTGTCGTGCCTTCTAGAAAATCCCTTCAAGAAACAAGCGGAAGGTTCAGCACCAATAACGATTCGATTCGATGCCAGAGCCTTGGAAGATAATGAGCCTTCAGTAGTATTCTCTATCTGGGCTAACTCGACCTCTAAGGAACTTCATCCTGGCAAAAAACCTGTACAAATTGAAGCACTTGTTATTAAAAATGCTGAGCTTTTAATAAAAGGGTGAGTATATAAGTTATATTATATTTGTGGAATTTATTTGAAGTGCCTTTTTTTCTAATTATAGATATTATTTGCAACGACCACTTGGTGCAGTGGTAACATAACTGTATTCTTAGCTTAGGGTGTGGATTCGATCACCACACTGGAAAAATATATTTGTTTTTTTCCGGGGTCTGAGTGATGTATGCCATAACACAAACCTGCTTCGCGTGGGTCTAGATAGTGCTGTCTTAAAGAAAGCTTCCTAGTTAATTTTTCTGAATAAATCACAAATTATAATTTACAGAGCTGCTCGACCCGAACAAGTATTCTATGGCGGCGAAGTCAAAGGAGAATCTGCTATGACCTATTTTGACGATATAGGAACAAGAGTTGTACACACATATCAAGTAAGGATTTATTAATTGGCTTGTAAAAAACAGAGTACATTCGGACTTTAGAATAATTTAGTCATAAGTTGTCTTAGTGTATGATTTAGTTTTAACTATCTTTCAAAGGTATTCAACGAAGGACCTTGGAGGGTTTCATCTCTACAAGTAGTAATATCTTGGCCCCATCAAGTTGCGTCTGATAATGAGCAAGGGAAGTGGTTGCTTTATCCAGAAGACGTGCCTACTGTTGATGGAGAGGGTGGTAAGTTTCTAAAATTTCTAAAATTAAACATCTATTACAAAACGAATCTTCAAAAATCGGGTAAAAACCAAGTAAGATCTTGCTTTAAGCAAGATGTTGCAAATTCTTACTCTTATAGTTATCTCTTACAGTTGAAGTAAAAATATTTTTTACATAGCAATAATTATTTTTGCAGATCAAAGCAATGGGGAATGCTTTATACTGTCAGCGAGTGAGATAAATCCTCTTAAACTAACAACACGGCCAGGTTCCTTCGAGCCTTACTTAGAAAACCTAGAAATGGATCCGTTCTTGAGCGCCGGAAAATTGAGTGCAAGTTCAAGTGAAAAAGAACACAACTCAACGTATAAGAAACCAGTAGAGTTTAGAAGTGGAACTGAAAATAAAATAAGGAGAAAAAGAGAAAACGATATTGTGAAGGCTGAAGCGTATACGGATAAAGATGGACAGAGAAAACACGTTGTAAATATGGTATGTTATTAAAATAACTTCACAATATATACACATATCATAATACAATATTACCTTATAAAATAATTATCAAAAATGATTAAATGGTTATTACGGATTTTTCTTAAGGCATATCAATATTCAAGTGTTTGATATTTCAATTTTATGCTTATTTCACAATTGACGATCGCTTAGTGCATTGTGAACACAACTGCTTTCTGCGTCGATGGTTGTTGAACGTATAGAACTCATATGAATTTCATCAACATCAACTTAATTTTCAGAACTGTCAAAAGAAAACAGCCAAATGCATTCAATTCCAATGTGTGATATACCGGCTGGCTCGGATGCAGGCTACCACTATTACAGTCAAGGCCCGACTCTGGAACTCGACTCTAGTTGAGGACTACCCTCGCGTTAGCCACGTTAACATCGCATCTACTGCGTTCATACATATACCAGAACATTATAATATACATCAGAACAAGAAACACGATGATACTGCTACGGTAAGTACTTGCTATAATTGGCAAGTCTTTCTGCATGTAAACGGTACTGCAATATATATAAGAAGCAGTAGGTATATACTTATCTCAGATATATGTATTATACTATACTATTCCTATTTAAGTACAAATTTAATTTCACACCCTTAATATTATAAGTATGTATGTATTTTTAGTAGAATACTATAAATCATTTATGTTTGTATGTGTACTCAGAAATAATATGTTTTTTACAGGTTGAAACAGTCGCATATCCAGACTTAAAAATAAGCGAGCCATCCGAAGTTCCACTTTGGGTCATAATAGTATCCATAATAGTCGGACTAATAGTGCTCATTCTCCTCATCATAGCTCTTTGGAAGCTCGGCTTCTTCAAGAGAAGTAGACCAGACCCCACTTTGTCTGGCAACTTGGAGAAGAACAATCACGAATCAAGTCCATTCATAGGTCGAGACAGAAACAGTATGCGATAGCTTGGTGTTCAAATCGTGAAGTGTAAATAAAATTGTAAAGTGGTGGCTTAGATTAGATTGTGTGGGTCGATTATTTATGAAAATCTGGAAAGATAACAACTAGGTGATGAATCTTAATGATTAATTAGAAAACAGTTAAATATTATTTTGTATCCGCATCATCAGGATCGGGAGAGTGATGTTCGCGGAAGAGCCTGCAAAGGTGCCCGGGATCCCCACTCACTGCGGCGGAGCGATTAACAGTGGGGTTTTGGTCGGTAGAAGTCCGACATAACCCATGGTCCTTCCCCGAGGTCCATGGGTATCCTATGAGGATTTCTCTACTATAAAAAAAGGATCTGGAGTGATGTATGTACAGTACGGTATAAATATTCAACCCACACAACCTAAATGAAGGACATAGTAAAATTCGCGTCATAATGTTCTTATACAAAAGGTTTTATAAGTAGATATAATAATATCATTTGACTGTGATGTCTTCGTAGAGGATTTTCGTGTGTAAGTATGACTTGTTCTGGAAAAGGCGTTATATTGTTGCGATGCTCTCAAAGAAGAGCATGAGTGACTATTGTTTTTATTTTGCATTTCCTAAGTGTATTAAGAAGATTTTCTATTATTGTTTTAAATAAATGAATATGTATTATTCTGTAAATAATACTTGCCTTAATATTTATGAAATTTTAGCTGTAAGGAGGTGTTGACTAGATTTTTTACTAGTCAAATTAAATTAGGGATTATAATTACCCGACGGTTTTTAAAAACCACGAATGTTGTATTTTTGTACACTTTATCGAAAACTACTTAGAATGCTCTACTTGTTACAACTAATGTTTATTTATTGAGTTAGATTTGTTAAACATTAACTCAGAATAAGATTTAGCTAGACTATTTTTATTTTAATGTTAAGTCTACAATGGGTACTTAACTATTTAATTAAAAAGTATATTTTTCGTTAATGAAAATTTTACTTTATGACATTATCTATTTTAAAAGATGTTCAAACAATGATAAACACATACAATTTCAAACTACTTAAACTATTACGATTATCTATAACAGAAACAAATTTTAATTTGACAAAGTTTCAAATTTAAGTAGTCCTACGAAAACTGTACATAGAACTTAGTATTTATATTAGATTTTGTATTAACATTCGTTATTAAATGTTTTAGACACTAAAATGTGCATGCTATTGTACTTATTAGTATATAATAAGTCCACTGCCACAAATCCAATATTCAACTCTTTACCACCTTTGTAAAAACTGGTTGTGAATATTTCTTGACAGTTTCTCAACGTGCTTAAATAAATTAAATAAAGAAATGGTGCCATATCAGTTTGTTTTATTGTTTATATTTAATCATCTTTTGTTAACTTTACCCTAATAGAAATACAATATTTAGAATTACGTGGTGTATTACGCTACGACATGATTACAATAAATACCTTAATTAAGAGTATAATTATAAAAGAGATTTTAAATATTTTCATCTTTCATTTAAAATAAAATACAATTTAAGCTAATAAAAAATAAGTAAAAATCTTTGGCTTCATATGTTTTAGTCTAAAATAGCTTTTAAAAGAAAAAAAGCTCTTGCTTCACGAATATGCTCGTTAGAAAATAATTATAATAAATAAAATTAAGTTAAAAGACTAGTAAACATTATTTTAAGTCGATGCCGAGTGTCAGTACGGCGCACTAAATTCATTTTGTAGAGGCGATGATTTCTGAAACAAAAATTAGTATTTAAACAATATATACTCGTATCGGAACATAAATTGGTTTTTTTAATTTTATTTTTAGTGTAATGATAAATCTTTATATATGAATTTATCTCAAGCACAGTACATGAAATAATATAATCTACAAGAATTGTCTTTGTAAGATTAAAGCATAATTGAATGTTATGCTTACTTCTTTTTTCACCGTTGACCAGCAAAATGTGCAGAGGGTTGAATTTTTATGTTCGAAGTCATTACTTCGTAAGCAGGGCCTGTCCATGTTACCTAGAATAACATTAAAGTAAAGAATTCGACTATAGTAAATTAAGTTGAGTATAAAGAGATATTTTATGACTGCTGAAGTACCTATATATTTTTCCAGTAGCTTAGGATTAAATATTCCGTTAATAACAGATAATTTATATTTACGAGTATATAATTTTAATATTCATATTTGAATTACCTATATTTAAAAGAAAAACAGAAATGTCAAAGGTACAACCGCAATCTATCTAGAAATTTCATATGTGGTGTTGTTGTCTTAAAATTACCAGTATAGAGTTGGTTGTCGAGGTGTGTGATGTAACTACCAGCCAGGCGTAGGATCTCAATTTTGCTGAGTTTTCGTTCGGGCGGCTCCGTCGGGATCAGCAGCCGCAGCGCATTGAAAGCCATGTTCACGCTGCTTGGAAATTCAACACATTTTCATAATTAGTTACTAGGATCTATGTTCATCTATTTACAAAACGGTAATGATAATGGTGGTATTAAAAAAGGATTACAAAACTTACCACAATTATTAAAAGTGGTAGGGAATTAATCGAGTTAAAGTTATGTAGTTAGTACTTTGATATAATTCTCAATCTTATGTTATGTTTAATACACTTGAACTTAATATTATGCACTTGAAAGTTTAGCAACAATATTTTTGCAATAAGCTAACGTAGATAAGATGACTTGTAGTTTTGTTTACTGTTAACTTTTAACTGATTACGGCCAAGGGCAACATAAGTACCTATCCTATGGTATAATCCCAAAGGATTTCGCATAATTTTTTTGTTTCATTGACTGCATATTGTACCCTTTATAGAGACAATCTATGACGTAGATCGCGCAAATACGTGAGAGTAAAGATACAACTATTTAGTTTAATCACACGCTCACAAGTAGAAACAAGGCGTAGGCCCGCTGTAAAATAATTTTATCTATGATTATATTATATTCGTCTTTTTGTTGAGCAATACCTTGCTGTGCTTGACCGACGTTTATTTAATGACCTTTAATAGAGCTACGCTGTATTAATATATCGTAATAGCAGTCAATCAAAGTTATTGTATCGCACTTACAAACTTATGCGAATTATGATTTGATAACTAATATTTTGTCATAATTATATGAATGTTCTGTGCATTATTAGGAACTAGAGAGGGCGATTAAGTGAGATTTGTAAAATCAATATTTTTTTTGTAACAAATATCATGTAAAGTATATAGCGTCTACGTTTAATAATTATTAGGTCGTTGCAACATGAATTCCCTACTAAATTTGAGGAAAAATAATAAAGGAAACATATTAAAAATATAAAGTAATACTAACTTTTGTGTGCGATCTCTTTCGCGAGCATTTGCCTGGCACCTTTGTTTAGCAGGAACTGGATTGGTATTGTGGCACTGAGTGTAGGTGTTACTGGAGAGATCCCAATTCTCATTGTATTGATAAAACCCGTCCATTATTGAGACCAACTTTTTAACTTGATTTTATTATGGGTTTGTTCGATTTGAGACGTATTACTTGATAGGATGCGAGTTGAATACTAATCCCGGGTCATGTTTTGTCGTCATACGATGAGTCCAGATGAACATCGTTACATGAAGGAGTCATTTAGGAAGAACAGCGCGCGCCACTGACTCGCCTCTTAACTGATAATTGTATAAACAGATGCCTTCCGAACGTGCAGGACCGTATTTCAAACATTGAAGTAGTTTTCTGAACTGTTATCTATACAAAACACACAAAATACTCGTAAATTAAATGCCCATATTTGGTTAATGCCAGTGTAAATTATTGTATTAAATTTATTGGAGTTACGTTTAAATACGCAAAGTATTTTTACGTAACTTAACACGTAACATAACCTAAAAACGTATACTATTTTATTGTGCAGAACTAATTCCGATTGACAGATAAAAGTCTAAAATAAGTGTATACGCTTTAGCAATACCATACAAATACTGCAATGCGCAAATTATTTTGATAATTTCTAAAATGTATAATTATATAGAACTTCGGTCCCACCCTGCGTTGTGCGAGATGTCATCAAGGATGTAAAACTCGGAACCCTCTGTGCTCTGTCACTATTTGTTTAAGCGAACTATACTCATAAATACTTTAATGATCGTGTTGAAAACTTATATCGCGCAATTTCAAACAAATAGGGATCAATAACCTAACGATGAATTTATACTATGAAAATAGTTGAATGTTTTTACAATACTAATGCTCACATGGCAATATTTTTGCTTACAAATTCAAAGATGGCTAATTTTGAATACGTAAGCATAGACGTTGTAATAATATGTAAATAATATAGTAAAACCCGCAATCAAGTAGTTATTATAAAATCATTTATCATAGGCTTATTGACCGAAAAATCTTTGATATAAATGTACTTCGGAAGATAAAGTTGTATACCTACCTCATTTACCTACCTTGTATGCATTATTTTAATATTAGCTTTAAATGTTTTCTTTAACTAACATGTTAAATTAACTTTCTCTAATCGAAAACTTATAGATATCAATTACTTTCATCCAAGAATCGGAAACGTGTATTAACTTTTCAGTATTCCCAACTCCCAAGGGATGATGTTTCGTGGGAACAGAGTTTAATTGCCTAATTTATTCGAGCGGTTAAGACTCATTCATATTCATTTGTATCGCTTAAACTAGATCCATAATAAAAAACTATTCTATTAGTGTAATTTGTTAAATTAACTCGTATTGTACAGTGGCTATGGTAAGGGTTCTGGTTCTGTAATTAAAACCAAAGTATTCGGACGAGCTTTGTTTTGTAATTAACTATTTGAATATTTATTTCTTTTAAACTGTCTCACCCAGGAATGCAATGATAATTTGCATATTTGGAAAGAAAATATGTATTTTTGTAGAGCATTTTAGAAAGCTTGACTTTGAGTAGATTAAATAGATTAGATTGGTTACCTTAGATTTTTGATGTATTATCAATTATTGACGAATTATAGATGACCCTATAAAATTCCTTTTAAATTGCCCACGATTAACGCATATTATACCTCATGAATGCCTAAAGCAATTGAAGTTTTTAGTATCAATCATGTATAATTGGTCATCAAACGTGATTGTACGCGGATCTTGCGGTACTCGGCAGACGGATCGAATAGAATGAGGATTCTCTGAAGGCTGAAGTGACGTCACGTCCCCACCAAGTGAGCCAGCGCTCGACGGCCAATACTTTCTCCTTGTGACACCGGAGAAACGGTTCACATCGTGAGTAGCACTCGAACCGCGCGCGAGAACGTACCAAATCCACAACCGACTTCCCTATTAACATCACTTTCGCTGCGTAAACAATTCGAACGATTCGTGTTTTTAAACAATTTGCCCTAAGTGTCAATTGGCAATTCGCACGTAGTGTTGCAAGTATGAAGAATCGCAGTTAGAGGTGAGTTGAACCTTTCTATTGCTCTTGTGCCAAACGATGATTTTCGGTGATAAGCTGACCAAACAACCTCGTGGTGAATGCAAGGACGCTCGGTGGCTACCTGAACGGACAAAGTACTGTTTGCTTGCTGCTCATCTTTCGATATATCTTTGCTTTATCTAGTAGCTCTCAAACTGATTGTTTACCCAGAGGGTTTGTAAAACACCGTTAGACTTAAAAACGTGTTGTAAGGTGACATATTAATGCTCTTGCAAAAAACTCTTGCGATTGAGTATGATTTTTAACTTACGTCCATCGTGTCTGGGTTAAATAATTTATTAGCAATGACCTAATAGAACGCCTGTATGTGTATGACACTAATTGATCACTGACAGATTGATTAGGGGTGTTCGGCATATTAGAAGCCTATTACAGCATATTTTACGATTGACGTGATTTAATGTGTAGTATACAAGACCTTAGTCCACAGCAATCTAATAAGACAAATAAAAAAATAGTTTGTACTGTCTATAATATGTTTTCCATAAATGTTAGTAGTTAAAAAGCTCACAGCTACAGAGAAAAAAGTACATTTTTTGCTATTATCGCTGTAAACGATAATGTTTTTCTTAAAACGTTGCTTAGGTTTTCGAAGTGGGTTTAGTGAGTAAAGTGTGACATTGTAGGTATTTCCAAACCTGGAAAATGAATCATAATGAATTAATATCCTGCCATTGACCTAATACAATGCTCAAGTCTCGTGCATCAAACGTTATGTACCTATGACTCGTTATGCCGTTATCTTACATCACATTTTATTTATTTATTTTTGTATATAAAAGTTTCAGATATTGACACTCATTTTATAAGGCTAGAAGTATTTTGTATATTCTCCATCAGAAAGTACTGAATTTACTGTTTATGATAACCACATTTTAAAAAACTCCACATAGGAACATAATAAATGAAATCAAGCATTTCGCTTGATTTTTTTGAAGAGACTTACAATTATATTACTCTTAAACATTTTAAGTAAAAGTCAAGAAAAGAAACTAAGGCAATACCGATCTTGACATTTTTCTTGTACTACACGTAAGTACAAATACTCATGTATATTGCATACGTGATTGGCCCAGATCCAACTAATACATAATACCTGCGCAGGAGTTTAGCTTAACATCTATAGAACGCGAACGAATGCCCAATACCTGTATTCGGAATTTTAAGATACTAGAGATTAAATTCAGTCTTGCCATAAAACGATATTGGCTATCGACGTCTAATAATAGGCCTGCATTGGCCACATCTGACTCATTTAAACTTAATATTTATGAGGTTGTAACATTTCAACCTAAAATAGTCAAATATAAATAATGCAACAAATTAAATGCAACATTTATTACTTAATTTATATAGTACATGCGATTGAATTAAATTAAGGTGTTAGATTGTAATAGGGTTCCAACATTATAGTTCTAATTTGATAATTTTCTTCGATAAATATATTTAAAATGCTATTATAGAAAAAATCATCGATACGATTAGGGTTTTGGCTTACTAAGCAATTTTGTATGATATACGAATTTATTGAATGTTTACTCTATAAATAACATGCCCAGTATATCACATTCTGAAGACCATGGTTTTCTAAAATGATTCTGAACTCTTTATGTATTTATGTACGCGAAACTATATTTTAAAACAGCTATAGACCTTTCAAATTATTATAAATGCTCAAATCATTGTAGGTTGGTTTCGTTCGGTTATTGAGAGCTTCAGAGTCCCATTATTCCCCCCTTTTCCACCTTCTTTATCCTAACCTTTATTCCACTTTGTCCATCCTTTACACATCCTTTCACTTTTTCCATGAGAATGAAACGTAGACCTCCTGTTTGGTTGCCCTCCACCAAAAAAATATTTTTCATGCTCTTATTTGGCTATGTCACACCGAGGTCAGGAAGTTGCAAAAAGGAGGTGTTAACAATTATAAAGAACTTTTGTACCACGTGAATCTGTGAGACTTCACGTCCAAAGGTTAAGTGCGTGTTAGATATAAATAAACACATAGAAGAGACGGTGATTCGCACATAATCATGGGCTCCTCAAACAAAACAGTAGTTCTAACGCTGAGCGGCAAGCAAACGACACGAAGGCCAGATTACGTATTTGTTCATTTGCCTTTGTGATTATAAGATTGCCATCTAATGCAGAAGCCCTAAAGGTTAACACTAACAAATTATTAAGTTTAAACATACACATATAAAATGAAGTACGTAATGATAATGTTCAGGTGGTATTAATAATTCTTATATTATTTAGTCGGGCCCAAGTTCGTTCAGAATGTGCTTATTGTAGGTAGAATTTAGTTGGGTAATACGAAGTAAAACGCGTTTTCGTGTTGCGATAGCATTTGATTTACAAATTGTTATGCTTTTCGAAAGGATAATAATAATTAATTTAAATGTATATAAAGGATTAATTATTGTTCAAAGTTTTTGGTGGAATTATAAGCTGTCTATAACTTCGATCAACGATATATTAGAGAGATACCTTTTTGTTGAACCCGTTTGTAAATTTCTTGTAAATAGGCCTATCGTTGCGTATTAATTGAATAATAAAATAAAACAAAACTATCTTGTATTCAATGAGAACCACACACAATACATATGGTGGACTTTTCTCGTTCAGACAACATTTCTCAAGTTGACCTTGCCCGCATTTATGGGTTAAATTTAAGCGCAGATTGCTCAACGGCAATAATTAAATCCATTATTTCATTTAATTACTATGAAGATTATCAAACTCATCGTATTTGTGCAATATGTAACACACTATTTGAAAATATGAAAAATATCCACCAAAAGTATTTTCATGCGATATAATAGTACATTTTGCTTTTTACTACAAGACGCGCTCTGCGGTATCGTCCCGGTTCTCTTAAGCAAACACTTCAGCTCATGGTAAATACAGTTAAGCGGAGAAAATGTAGCTCTATAAGAATGAAAGAACTTCCAAAATAGTTTATAAGCTTCATAATGTAACTATATAGATACAGAATATAGATAGATATAAGAACTTATTCCAGGAATCTTCATTATTACATATTATTTATTGATTTTAGCGCAGTATGGCTTTCTAGAACGTATGGGTATATGCACATATTATATAAAAAATATTACCTGTGGAATTCCATGATCCGCTCAAAAATTCTATTTTCATGTTCACTTTTCTATAACTGCATAGAAGAGATAACTTTGTGGAAAAAAGGCAAACAGCTATTACGATTGTTCTCCTACATCAAGATACATAGTTATACTAACCGTTTCCCGCGGTTTTACCCGCGTAGTCCCCGTTCCCGGGGCGATAGCGGGATGTAAGCTATGCTATCTCTCAAGTTGGATCGAACTGCACATGGTGTACGAATTTTATTATAATCGGTTAAGTGGTTTAGGAGTCCATTGAGGACAAACATTGTGACACGAGATTTATATATATTAATATACATTTATTCCATTCTTTAGGTTTGTTTTATGTATAAAACGCTACCGTTACCTTAACCGGGTTGTCAATGCTCTCGATATTTATTTTATTACACAACACGCTTAAGTACTTATATATATGTTTAGTAGTATACTCTAGAGATCACATACAAAACATTTGGAACGTCCTTGGCTGCCCACTGAGGAATGTGAACAGATTCTTAGCTTATTTATTTAGAACATATGACAACCAATATTGTTTTTACGTGAATAACAATATTTAT
>JADANM010006310.1:4176477-4211214 GCA_026213755.1 Eurema hecabe | reverse complement strand
TTAAATGTGATACCAGCTCTTTTATTTTTAAGCAAAACAATCTAAATATTTAATTTCATATTAGATTCGAAGATAAACACGAAACCAACAAAACTAGTTATAAACAAGTACGAGTATCTTTATGAAACACGTAACTTTGATTTTTAAGTTTCAAATATATATTTTTTATTTATTATTAAACCCATGCTGGGTTTAATGTGAATCGTTTAAGACTAATTGTCTCAGCATGAATTGTACAACATAATATGTGTAAAATAGCAAAGCAGTCGGTTTGTAATACATTATTTATTTCAAGTTCGTTGCTCGAAGAAGTTCAACCACCTACACTGTGTCTACTTTAGACTTAAGCACACTCGTACATCATACATAAAGTAAGGTTATCTGAATAAATTTATACAGCTTTGCGGAGTAGTTAGAAACTAAGAAACATTTTTCAGAGTTATTTCCAACAAATAAGAAAACCAACCAAGACCATGATTTTAATATGTAAATTTGAAACATATGACTTTATATAAGACAAAATTGACTACACGGGTGCCGTACTATTTCTTATTATTTTTGAAAAATATACAAATAATACACATTGCCTCCCTTTAACAATATGATTTCAATATGATCCATAACAATATGAGTAAATGTGTTTTACGACGGTGTAATAAATACCAAAAACCATATTCAAATTTAGGTAAATGTTATTAGAGTGAAGTGTCTTAAATGAATATTATATTGATTATCAAAACTCCTGACTGCGTTCTCTTCCATGTATACTTAACATATTGACAATTTGAAATAACTAGATGTTTAAAAAAGAAATATTTTTAAGCTTTTTTCATTTCTCTAGACCTCACAAGTAATTGCGAATAATGGTCTTGGTGTCCTTTATAAATGCAATGTAGTTATCATATGTGACATTATCAAGCTGCGTTTTTTAAATTATTTATTTCGTAAAACTCATTAAAGCAATATAAAACGAAGGCGCTTTTATATTGCTAAATTGAATTCCAGTTATATATTACAATAGTTATTTTTATAAACCACGACAAAGAATAAGATTTTTGAGTGCAAATTTCGATTAATCTATGAAAGTAACTTAAACTTACGGAATTATTTTTCAGAAAGAATCAGAACCTATAAATTTGTTATTTGATTAAATGTATGTTTTTGGCAGGTATAATTCAATAATGACTGCGTGGGATTGCTGTGGGCGCCAGCTCCTTCTCATATTGGCTATTTCTACGCAATGTTTGAGCGATCCAGGTAAGACTATATTATTATTATTAAAGAATGTTTATATATTTCACTTTAAACTCATATCATATATATTTGAACTTATCAATTATAATCACAAAATTTAATCATTTATCCACTTCTTTTTAAGCATGTCCCACCTCAAAATATGATATCAAAATGAACATTTATATATTTTTATTACTGACATGTAATGCTTATTTAACCCAAGTCTTGTCAGAAGGACAAGAAACTATAGTAATTGTAAGTAATTAGTTGTTTTTCTTGCCTCATTAAAAAAAAATATTCATAACAACATCCCACGCTATAATATAGGAATTTACTCCCGGATGTATCTTCATACCTGACTCTGGTGCAACAAGGATGTAAATCGTGAACTCGTTTTAACAGCCTCTGTCAAGCCGACCGGTCAAATCGTGCCTTTGATAATCGTATGATTTGTCCATGTCTCTTTATTAAACGACACGACACATAAATAGAAACCTTACAATGCGTATTGCTCATGCAAGATTAGTACCTGACCACGATTATAATAAATACAGCATCCTTTTGCAAAAATCTAGCCTAAGTCTTATTTGTTTGGATACAATATAATATTAGGAAGTTACGTACACCGTTAGCTGTTAGGACACTTCTACGAAAATATTTGAGCAAAGTTAAAACAATATTATTTGTTTTCATGTAAAGAACTTTAATTGAATTAGAGTATCTTCCGTTTACAGCATATTGACGTGTTTGCATATGTGACTAAATATTAGATAAATTCCAATCAAAATTCAAGAAGATATCGATGCTACAGGATCCACGCTTATTTAAATAAGTACGCGGAAATTAATGACGTTACTCGCGGACGTGTATTTCTTGTTGTCAAGTCTGGAAGTAAGTATTTCTAAATATAGATAATGTAATCAATATACTTTTTCTATACACATACATTTAAGGCACCGTAATCATGACGTTAAGTTAAGATTTTTTAATGCGTCAGCGTTTCATAAAACAATTATATAAGCTTTTAAGCGTATTAAATTCAAACAAATAATTAAATATAGTTATATAATAACAATACTTTGACTACCTAGCAGCATTAGTATATTACCTTGACTCCTGACTTCCTAGTACTTTGTGCATTAACCTGTTAGACAAGTACTAATATTTGCTAGCCATACAATACTATATATTACATACCCCGATATTTGCTCGTTGATAATCAATATGTTTACTACATTCTAGGTGCTTTTGCAAGATTCATTTACGTAGCACTGTAAGGTATTTTAAGAGCATAGTATAATAATAGTCTTAGAGAAATCACGTAATGTTTTCTGAATTAACCTAAGTCTTATTCAGTGCCTTTTTTTGTACATTATAAAGCTATCTATCTTTAAACTTATAAGCCGTTTATATTTAAGAAATATTTAAGAACTCTTTTGCAAAACTCTACCTCTTTTTGCTACATGCAATGGATTTGTCATTTTATTATGATACATATCATATCCTCTATCGAATGCGTATAATCTAACTGGTTGGACAGAGCAATAGGCCAACACCTGAATCACTACAACTCAAGATCATGACATTTTCGCCGACCACGTGCAGTCACGAAACTTGCAGACATTTCGTCTGCTTCACTTCCGCTAACGGTAAAGTCAAGGGTACGAAATTAGCTTTTTGTACGAAAAATAACCAAGTAAATAAAGACCATTGACAAATTAATTATTAGCGATTGCACTTAGGTATCGACGTGCAAAAGGCATATCCATTAAGGATGACGTAAATACTTATATGCATCACATCGCATCTGATTTTTAACCGACTTCAAAAAGAGGGTTTTTAATTCGACTGTATATATGGTTTATTGAAGCAGATACACAGTAGATTTGGGCACAAATCAAACAAATCAAAACTGTTTAGTTTTATATACCAATTTATATTTCACAACAATACTATGTCTAAGTCGTGAATCACCTGTTTTGTAATTATATAACCCGCATATTTGTAAGAGTGAAAGCCCATTCAAGGACGATGTAATAGTAGAATAATTTCAAAGAAAAAAATATAATTGTATTATAGAACATTTTATCTATTATATTTATTTTAATAACAACACAAAAATCAAATTACCTGCTTAAAATGATTTGGTTTTATTATAAGTGTTTTGGTACAAGTTTCTGTGTTGTAAAACAATATACAAATTCCTTTAAAGTTTCAAAGCAAAGCCTTTAATTTAAGCCACACAAAGTGTAATACAAAAGATACAAGTAAATACGGAACTAAAGACGGATATACGAGTACTGATGACAAATGGTAGCGTACAATAACAAAAAGTATTCAACGGTCTACGTAGGTGGCGAAGGATGAACTTATAATTATCTTTGAAATCATTAGGCATATGACTATTACCGTTTTATTGTTATTCTAAGAACAAAGAATATAATAACATAAGCTTTTGTCGACATTTTTAGGTACAACGTGACAAAGAGTAAGTACTTATTACATTATCGACTATTACTTTTAAATGAACGATCTATGCTTCTGTATAACGTCAGAATCTTGCACAATCTCAGCAGCTTACATTTCTTAAAATCCTTAATAATTATCTGCATTTTCTTAATGTGGGCGGTTATTCGTACGGTATAAACTAAGAAAATATCCATCTTTTTTATCACTATATGAAGAATAATCCAAAACAACAAAAAACTACATATCTTAATTTTTCAATCTTTAAAACATATTTCATAAGATGCAGCTAATTAAAAACTCCAAAAATTAGGGGAATCAATTGCGTTGATGGATTGATGACACTCAAAAAATTAATTAAGCTATTAGCGAATCGTGTTCAATCATACGTGATCTCATTTGCCGCAAAAAATATTAGTGCAAAAAGTTATGATGTGAGTCTAAATAATTGAAGTATACCGGATTCAATTTTGAACCACATCATCCATTTTTTACACAACATCTGTTAATTTTAATCTTTTTTATTATTATAACAAAGATTTTATCAAAATAAAAATAATAAGGTTTTACTACCATTAAAAGTCGATAAATAAATGCAGTACAAGGAGTACATTTCGTAACTATTTCGCTTCAACTTGTCCGAGTGTCACACCCACAACATGTCAATTCTAACCATCGACAACAGATATGCATAGTTTCATTCCATTGTGTTCAAGAACTTAATAAATCTTTACAATCATGTGAAAGTTGGTCTGGAGCAGTAACTTCAAATAAATGAAAGTAAATATTTATAACAGCATCTTATTCTAACAAACCTTTCCTTTAAAAAATTACCCAAAGCTTACGTAACAATAACACAATTACAAAATTATTATAGGCCTTAACTTTTAGCCTTTAAAGTAAAAATAAGCTTCGAAGGTAGTATTAATATCCTCGTATGGTATTTCTGATCAAGAACTAGATAGCAATAACATATAACAGTCGTGAACTAAATATTTTAAATAAAAAATATAAAACATTATTTCAATACATGTTAAACATTAGAACTTTAGAACAGCTTTTTATACAGAATGAAAAACATAAATATTGTTAATAGTTTTGTCGTGCAAAAATCAGTTCAGTATGTAAGTTGCTCATGAAACAAACATAGGCAGTTGTGCAGGTGCAAATGGTACCACATCCGTTAGCTGGTACGGGCACTAATCATTAATTACTAGGCGATAACCGTAGCGAGTCGTGACTTCACGAGTATCGAGATCATCCATTCTATTATACTATATTATGGTTAACCAAAGAATACATTTGTTGTACAGGTGCACATGATTCGGAAAATATTCCGCATTACAGCAATAATATTGTACTCGAAATTTATTAAAACTAAAAGCAACCCTTAACCTGACTAAACACTTATCCTGAATTTACGAACAAGGCTTTTAACTAATACGAATATTTTAGGATCGAGTAAACATTTTTCCTTTAATCTAACACTACAAAAAATTAACGGCTATTTATGATATATAAGCCGCTACCGACGATTTTACCGGCGTAGCTCTCGTTCCCAGGATAAAAAGTATACTATCTTTTAATCCAGGGTATCATCTATCTACATACAAAATTTTAGCTAAATGGTAACCCGTTTTGCCGTGAAAGAAACAGAAACATACAGACAGACAGACACACTTTCCCATTTATATTGTTAGTATGGATTATTCATATCGGTTATAAGCTGTAACCCACATTAATAATATCTAATATTTTCAAAGCTAGAGTACAGTTTTAGACACATGTGTTGATTAAAAATACAATATATGGACTCATTAAGAAATCGCTTAAACACAAGGTCTGTAAGATAAGCTGAGCACGAATCTAGTACAAAAACACCGTCTCGATGAAATCATACAGCCGATGACAAATATGGGACTATCTTATCACTCATGCAAATATATTAAAGCATTTATTTATACCTATATATACCATTTTTCAATAGTCTCGTCTGTACTAACTAGCTGGCCCAACGCGACTTCGTTCACGCTGTACTAATCCTTCCCAAAACCTTACGCCTACCATATTTTTGTTCAAAAACCACTACCGTACATCCAGGATAATTCTAAAAAAGGATTATGTAAATCGGTTCAGGTGTTATCTAGTTATGCGTTTACCAACACATTTTGCGATTCATTTTTATATTATAGATATTTATAAAACAATTGAATAATTTAATAATTGAGCAATATACATTTGCATATAGTCGAATTTACATAGGACATTTACTCTAGGTTAAAATATGTATTAAAGATATTGTAATTTGTTTTTGCAGAAGTGTACTACGAGAAACAGCGGTATGATGGATGGTTCAATAACAGGGCCTATCCCGACTGGGGATCAGTTGGTGAGTAAATAACGCATTTTTTTCATTATTTTGCTAATAAAATACGCGTAAGTATGTGGTTCTCTTTCACACTTTCTTATATTTACGCAATAAAAGGTTTAATAGTTATACTATCCATTAACAACGTACATCGATATTTACATGGTTTATATAATAAAAATCTATGTCGACAACGAATTTCTTTTCTCTTTATATATCGAAAAATATATATATGACTTTCAAGTACCTACTAATAAAATATATTTACAGCTATCGATAATACATGCATATGAAGCTCATTAACTGAGCAATATTCAATTATTCAATTACCAAACATAACAGACAAATCGTGATATAGCCAGTGACAGGTCAAGTTTGGTCCTACTCACATTATCAGATATGTCGCAACACTGAAATCTTTAGATGCACAATGTGTGATTAATAAGTGAATTAAGGTTGCGACACCTAGTAAGATAAAGAGTCATAAACATATAAAACTAGTGAAAATAAAGAGTTATAAGTATAATACAAAAGACATCAACGCGTACTCATAGTTTAACGATTATATTATAGTACTAGCCAGCCCAAAGCGACTTCGTTCACGCTGTAGTAACCTAACCTAACCTAACCTACCCGAAAACTTATTTGCCTACACCTCTTTTGATTTGCTTAAAAACCATCCTCCTACATGCAAAATTATTCTTAAAAAGAATTGTGTAAATCGGTTCAGCTGTTATCGAGCTATGCGCGTACCAACACATTTTGCGGTTAATTTTTATATTATAGACTATATTCCTTGAGTAACTTTTATTATCTTTATGTAGTCTATTTTAAATGTATTGAGGTCTCTTTTATAGAAATCTATTAATCTATAAAAAAATAAATATATAATTCTTACATTTAACGTATATATAATATAATTTTCATTGCAAAACATTAACATTTAACAATTAATTCACTTAGAGATAAACAATCGCAAGGATTAAATATTTGTACCGTACCTTCGACATACGTGATTAATTCGTAATAATTGTGACCTACTTTTGTTCTACGAACGAACACGACGCATATAAAATGTCTGCTTGTCGTCTATTCGAAAGTGTACTTCCTTATTTCATAATATAGAGATACAACTGATGACCTTTTATTGATTGATAAAGATTATAACTATTTTTGACGTGAGAAATCAAACTGTTGATCTAACATTATGATACTATCGTACCTTATTTTTTCATACTTACATATAACAATCGTCCATACGTTTTATTTCGAAGCAATATTATAGCTGTAAACAAATTATATTTACCATAATACTAATAATTCCATAATATCTAAAATACTAAGCTTAACTTAATTTATACAATAAATGTTATAAATTGGTATATTTTCTCCTCGTCCCTAATTCAATATTCACGACTATGCAATGTTTGGGTTGCGCAAGCGTCGATATCACGGTTTAAATATTTACAGGGTTGTCGATATCCTTAAATAAACACCATTCTATCTCAGAAGTATGGCTTAGTTTTATATTTAAAAATCGTATACATATTACACCGAAATATAAAATAATAATAATAAATCTCTTTTAGGATTAAAATCATTATTTCTTATTATTATGCGTTTAATAAATATAAATATTATCTATATATGAAGCTGGTAACCCTATATTTTCTAAAGCACCTTTACACTATCAATCACGACTCATCCAACGTTTATTTTACTTAATGATCGTTCCTCTATAATTTGTGCGCAGTTCGATATTCACATGCAATAGAAATTGCCTAATAACCAACGTGTTCAAGTTACTGACAAAGAAATCTTCCAATACATGGAGTTTATAGCTTAATCATGGTTGTATCGGATATATTTGTTGGCTAATTATGCTATTATTTTTAATGAATATTGAATTTTAGCTCGAAAGTCGATACCACTACGATTTATATTCATTCAAACACTGTTTCATCTCATCTCATCTCATCAGCCTATTTCCGTTCACTGTTCACAAAGTCCTCTCCAATTGATGTCCATCGCGACTGGTCTTCAGCCACGCTGCATCCAACTACACATATATACACTGTTTTAGTATATTTATTTTCTAAAGCATATATGTATTTATAGCCAAAAATTATCTATTTTAACAGGTAGTCGGCTCACTCGCAAGACGCCCGCCTCCTACGCTGATGGAGTATACATGATGGCCGGCACGGACAGGCCCGGGGCGAGAGCGCTGTCGAAACTATTTATGAGAGGACAAGATGGACTACCCTCTCTTGCCAATAGGACCGCTTTACTAGCTTTCTTCGGTAATAACATTATTCTTTATAAGTAATGTTTTCTAAGAAATAGTGAGGTTTTAAGTGAATTGATCATAATCTTAATTGTCTAAATTACGTGTCACATTTGTCCACAATTTACTCCTAAACTACTGAACCGATTTTGAATTAAATTTGCAAATAACTTAAAAGATAGAAGGAGGGAAGAAGAAGAGCGGGTCGCTAGTAGCCAATATATAGTTATACTCGTAATTTCAATTTGAACTATTGGAATTAAAACTAATAACTTTTCTTACACGGAAAAAGCATAATCACTTAAATAACATGTTTAAATTTATAACGCCACATAAGATATATACACCGTTAAAAAAACGTTATTTTAAGTTATTAAATAAATTGCAGGTCAAGTAGTAACAGGCGAAATAGTGATGGCTTCGGAATCTGGGTGTCCCATAGAACAGCATCGCATCCCCGTAGAGAAGTGTGACCACATGTACGACCCGGACTGTAACGGTGCTAAGCATATGCCTTTCCATAGAGCTGCATATGATCGATCTACTGGACAAAGTCCTAACAGTCCCAGGGAACAGGTGAGATACTGATAGGATATCTTTGTGTAATGAAACTTCACTAAATATTAATTTTTGATCTCTTTCAAAGACGTCTAAGTAGGGAGTTATCTAACATGACTTCATTATTATTAAATCCGTTTTTATTATTATAATTTGCAATAAAATAAGTTTAACCGATTCTTTATTTTATCGTGTTTACTTTTTATTTAAACATGTTTTATATGTCTTTTTACCATCTATATCATAAAAAATAAGCTTAATAAGACGGCTCAATTAATTAATCCAAGTGTAAAGTACACGTAATGATTGCAAAAAATACAGAAGCAAGTTCCGCCCATTAGCATTCAGAATCATTAATGTTATCATCGGTCGGTATCACGCTACATTAACTATGGAGATTGATGATAAAGACTGCAGGGTTGATCTCATTTGCCTAATCAAAATGCGTGCTAATTACATTGTATAACGAGTATTTGTTAATCATATTATTTACGAGTTGCCTTTACTTTCATATATATTAAATTAGAATGGTATTGAAACTATAATAAACAAACCATTATTATTATTAACTTACAAGTGAGTGCAATATTTACGCATATATTGAAATACGTAGATGAAGTATTACTTCAATTTAACGATACAATGTTATTATTAAAAGCTTCTATAATTGTACCTACATTACAATGAATAACCTATACTAAATATGCACATATGCAACAAAGCATACCTGAATAGTCATTTACATTATAATCATATGTAATTCTAATTGCTATTACAATCATTACATCATGTCGTAGAACATCTTGCGCTAATTTTATAAGCACATGTTTTACTCCCTTTATACGTGTTAAAATCAATAAATGGAATTTAAATATTGTAAGCATGTCTGGATATATATCCAGACTAAAAATCAATGCAACTATATAGTTGCATTAATGTTTAGTACTCTTTCACGCAAAAAATACTAAATTTATTTGGCTGAAGTTTAACATGCAGGTAGGTTAGACTTTAAATCAACGTATAAGTTATATTTTCCCGGTTTTCCATGAGATTTAAGACTACGTTAATAAAACCGCGGGGCGTCGCTATTACTTCGTAAAGATAATATGTATATTTTGATTTTCTCACTTTAATCAATACTCAACATGTCAAAGTTTCACCTTAAATTCGCTTTAAAGAAAAACATTATCATTATACCACTTATAAGTAATAACATGTAATTCAAACAGAACTATTTGAACTAGTTTCTCGGTTAATCGCTTAATTCATTTGACACATGGTATAAAATTAATTCATAACATACACCAGTTGCCGATGCTTGACAATCGAAGGTCGAAATGCAAGCAATAAAATTTAATAGCACCTTCTAACCTAGATCTCACCCGCAAACTGCATATATTACCGACATATATGACTTGACGCGCTATGTAAGATGATCAGATTGCATTTATACGTTATTCAATAAATTAAGTAAATGTTTGTAAACTTTTTACAACAATTCACGTACGATAATAGAAACTATTGATGAAACAAAAGTGCTTAATTACAAAACCCTTATAAAATAATCTAAGCCAAATAAAGTAGGACGAAAGTATTTGTTAATTAATGCATAATTCTTTAAAAGATAAGAAATTTAATGCGACATCATTTTCGACATTGCTTTAGCTTGTACGTTTAGCCTAATGAGGTGCATTGTACGCATAACTGCATAATTATGGCTACATTATATGGAAGAACACCGTGGATCAAACATTCCATTAGCATGAGAATTTTTAGAACATCTCGCTCGTTTAACGAATTGCATATTGAAATACATATAGTTTTCTTAGGTTCATGCGTATTTATTACCAATTTAAGTGAGGAGATAATTATGTTTTAATTAAACTTCTTAGTTTCGCGATTCTTCATTTTATATAAGTAGTTTTTTTATATATTCTCTTTAAATTTAAAATTGTGTGAGGATTCAACGACCGCTACCAATGCGACTAGTTCTGAATGGCGCTTATGATATTTATTCGAGATTTAACATCTATTCTCGACATCGAACCATTGGGGCCTAACGGCCACAGTCTGTTGTACGAGTGGTCGTACATCCACTCTTTACTTAAGGGGAAGATTTTATAAGTATTCAACAATCGTTAGTATAGTTAAAGGCACAGTTGAAGCTACTCTTTGTTCATTCATAATTCAATATTTGTTATTGTTACAGATAAACCAAATAACATCGTGGATAGATGGCAGCTTCGTGTACAGCACGAGCGAGGCCTGGGTGAATGCAATGAGGTCATTTCAGGTGCCACCCGCAGCCACGCCTGCACATTTGTGTACATTCATATGACTACAATATATCATTCATTTATATACCGACGTGACTGACTACTATACTATATGACAATCAGCTTTATAATTTTTTTTATGAGATTCTAATCTCGTTATGTTATTTTATGGGTATCGCTTTGCCCGTGTCAATTAAAACGGACATTATTTGTTAAAATAAATTATACGTTCCACTTTAAGGACGAAACCTTTTAACATTGTAAATTTTATTATAGAATGGAAGCTTAGCAAGTGAAGGCGGCTTACCGTTACGCAACAAAAAGCGCGTACCGCTCTTCAATAATCCTGTCCCTCATTATATGAGAATGCTCAGCGCTGAACGATTATTTTGTAAGTATCAATGCAGTAACATTCACTATTCCTTCACCTAAATTAATATAAACCATTCTAAAAGATCGTAAAATAGTAAAGGTTTTGTATATTTCCAGTATCCGTTAACTTTAAGATTGCGTCTCACAACCATCATTTCTTTAGCAATTTTCAAAAGAAGGGAACATCTATTTAGCTAAAAACATAGTTAAAATAGTGTAATGTTCAATATGTTAATAAAATTGTGTAGTCGACTAGACTTCCTGTCACGTAAAAATAAAAGAAATCATATTATAAGATAGAATACAAATATAAACGTACCTTTCTTATCTAACTTTGAAATTATAGTGCTGGGAGACCCAAGAACGAATCAAAATCCGGCAATGGTTACTTTCGGAATACTATTAATGCGATGGCACAATGTAGTAGCTGCTAGGATTCACAAACAGCATCCCGACTGGACGGACGAGCAACTGTTTCAAAGAGCTAGAAGAATAGTTATAGCCAGTTTACAGGTACATTTATAAAAACCATATTTGCAAAGTTACTTCTGTACTTTTTAATATAAAATTGTACTTTTTGTCATTAGTTGTCTATAACATGAACTCAAGATGAACATAATATTACAGAATATTATTTTGTACGAGTACGTACCAGCGTTCCTCGGTGTCCCTATACCGCCATACAAGGGATACCGCGCAGAAATAGCTCCTGGAATAACCCACGCATTTGCAGTCGCTGCTTTTCGTTTCGGACATACTTTAGTTCCGCCAGCTATACTATTGAGGGATAGAAATTGTAGATACGGCCGGGCTCCTGGTGGTCACGACGCGATACGACTATGTCAAACCTGGTGGGATGGTAATGTATGTAAAATTTATTACTTTAAACCGTTATTTAAGAGATCCATAGCCCATACAAAAGTTAAAGAGATTTTAACTTCATGAAATTTTTATCTAAAAATAAAATCATTTGGTTTCAACTAGGATGCCGTATCTCAAGTGCCAATCGAAGAAGTCTTAATGGGGATGGCTTCACAAATATCTGAACGGGAAGATGCTTTGCTCTGTTCCGATGTGAGAGATAACCTGTTTGGTCCGATGGAATTTTCCAGAAGAGATCTTGGTGCACTTAACATTATGAGGGGTAGAGATAACGGATTACCAGATTATAACACAGCAAGGTACTCAATCATAATAATTTAGATTGTTATCTATCATGCCCTGGTTGCAACAAGTTTACCGTTAAATGCCATGCTTTAAAGTAAAAATTTCAAATTAAATTGCTGTATAAAAATGATGTTATATTTTCCAGGACGTATTTTGGGCTGCCAAAAGTGAAGACATTTAATGAAATAAATCCTCAATTGTTCGAAGAGAACCCAGATTTGCTCCAAAATCTCGTGCAGGCTTACAATGGCCGCTTGGACAATATTGACGTTTACATAGGTACAACCCTCGATTTTATTAATTATAAACTAGCCGGAAATACAAGTTTTTAGAAAAAACGATAAAGTGCACTTTGCTTAAAATCGCAAATTTACAATATACCTATAAAAATTAATTAAAATATCCATTCAAAATTTTATTTTAGGTGGTATGCTAGAATCTACAGGACACCCGGGAGAATTATTTAGAGCTATTATTATTGATCAATTTACGAGAATCAGAGACGGCGATCGATTTTGGTTCGAAAACGAAGCTAACGGGTAAGTGAAAGATCAGCTTTAACTCTTCAAACTAAACTTTCTAATTCATAACATAATTATGTTAATTAGTGATGATTTATATTAAAAGTGATTTAGAGGAGAAATAACCATAAACCATAATATAAAATGTTTATTAGTATTTGTGTATTTTAATGCATCTTAAATAAATGTAGAAACTATTGACAGAAATTATTAGATTTTTTATCCTGTATGGGCTTGCTCACGTGACCGCGGGTCGCGCAATGGTAAGAAATTAAAAATTTAAATGTATGTATATGTTTTAGAATTTTCACCGAAAGAGAGATCGAAGAGCTACGTCACATATCGCTTTGGGATGTGATCGTAAACAGCACGGCTGTGGGACCGAGTGACATACAACGTGACGTGTTTCACTGGAGCGACGGTGACCCGTGCCGACAACCTTACCAACTTAACGCCTCTAAACTGCCACCCTGCAAATATTTAAAGGGCTATGATTATTTTGAGGTACGTATCCACATAAAGCTTACGTATTTGAAGTTTGAGTAACATACGATGAATTTTTAAGTGAATTAATTAATTATTAGACTGAAAGAAAACGATTATAAAACCTTTATGAATACTCACCATACCTGTTTTTTGAATAGGGTAACGAATTTGCATATATCTACACATGCTTAGCTCTGGGGTTCATTCCAATACTTTGCGCGGGCGCTGCTTATGGAGTTGTTAAATTGCAAAACAGTAGGAGACGAAAACTAAAGCTACAACATGAAAATATTAATAATACGCAATGTAAAGGTAATTACAATCTTTATTCTATATTTCATATACATTAAGTTAATTTTAGTACACCCACACCGTGTCACAATTCTTTTTTCATACCCTTAATTACATGTATATTAAAGAACCCATTTCAATTAAAATATAATATACTAGTTATGGGCTGAATTAAGCCATTTCTTCCAACCATTGGAACAGGATAATGTTTTTACCTTCGCCCAACTTTACATCATTTATTTTCACCGCACTTTCTTACTTATTACTAATACTCTTTAGGAGCAGTTGATAAAATGGTATGCCGAGAGTGGGTACATGCGTCCTACAAGAGGCTCGTGAAGCTTCGTTTAGGCCCTGAGCCGGCGCTTCACGTCACGGATAGAAAGGGAGATAAACTTCGCACTCTACCCTTAGACCATACTGACCAGTTCACTGTTATTGAGAGCCAGGTATTTCATAAAAAAAACTTATCTTAATTAAGTTCTCTGTATCTTTTCTTTTCAATCTTTGAAAATGTATCTAGACGATGTAGATAAATATTAGTTAGTTACTATAAAATATTGTAAAAGAAAAAAATCACATTGGAAACAAAACTAGAATCATAACAAATGAAATTTTTTAACAGGAAAGTCACAATAAAAGGCCGCTCGTCTTAATACGAGTACCTCGGGAACACGACCTGGTGCTAGAGATGGATTCCACAGCATCACGACGAAAGTTTCTCCTAAAGCTGGACACTTTTCTGTCCCAGCACAAGAAGACATTAAATTTGACACAGGTATTGATCATTTTTAAAGAACTGTTCGAAAAAAAGAAAAGAAGTATAGATACAATTTTAGCAGTCGTGCAATTTAATTCTGTTATATATTATTAAATGCAATTTTCTTAAAGGCAGGTCGGGATAACATCCTCACGTCAGCAGAAACGAGGGAAAGAAGGCAAAGGAAATTAGAGCATTTCTTCAGAGAAGCTTACGCCATTACATTTGGCCTCGCACCCGGAGAGAAACGTCGAAGACATGAAGACGCTGATCCTGAGGTTGGTTATAAAAACCATCATATCATATACTATAACAGTTATAGCGTACAACAAATAAATTATAGAGAATTGCTTAAATTATAGATAAAGGCTAAAATTTTAGTTACTTTAGAAAATAATGATCATCTTTTTAATGATATGAATTTCATAAGAACATTTTTTTGTAGTCAATAGTTATGAGAACTTCCTTATCGAAGAGTGAATTTGCAAGTGCTCTCGGAATGAAATCTGATGCAGTATTTGTCAAGAAGATGTTTAACATTGTGGATAAAGACGGCGATGGAAGGATTTCTTTCCAGGTTTGTTTAAGCCACTCTTAAATACATTCTTACAATTAATAATAAAAAACCAAAGCAATCATTACTTAAATTAAATTTCAGGAATTTCTGGACACAGTAGTCCTATTTTCACGAGGCGCTACAGATGACAAACTACGCATCATATTCGACATGTGCGATAATGACAGAAATGGTGTTATCGATAAGGAAGAACTGAGTGAAATGTTGCGCTCGCTCGTGGAAATTGCTAGAACAACATCGCTAAGAGACGAACATGTTACAGAGTTAATAGATGGCATGTTTTCTGTAAGTAACCTTATTAATATACTAAGATTCTTTTATAAATTAAATTTTTTATCAAGATAAAAGATTAAAATAAAAGAAGGAAATTTAAGAAAAAAAGATCCCGAGTTCAAAGGGTTTTTAGCATATTCAAAATCCAAAAATCTTATCTATGCTAAATTTATTTAATCTGTTCTTGACAATAAATGTATAAATCGTTTTCAGGACGCTGGGTTAAAGCACAAAGAGCACTTAACATACTCCGACTTTAAAGTAATGATGAAAGAATACAAAGGAGAATTTGTGGCTATCGGCCTTGACTGTAAGGGCGCTAAGCAGAATTTCTTAGACACTTCCACCAATGTCGCAAGGATGACCAGCTTCCATATCGAACCAGCTTTGGAACAATCCAGGTACATTTAATTACAACTAATTATGTAAATGAAAATCTTTAAAAACAATGTCACAACGTCAATTTATTTTTAAGGAATTGGCTCCTTTTGAAATGGGATTACTTGACCACGTTTTTGGAAGAGAACAGACAAAATATATTTTACCTTTTTATTTTCTACGTGGTGACAATCGGCCTGTTTGTGGAAAGATTTGCGCACTACTCGTTTATGTCAGAACATTTGGACTTAAGACATATAATGGGAGTTGGAATTGCCATCACAAGAGGTTCAGCTGCGTCTTTGTCATTTTGCTATAGTTTACTCCTGCTGACTATGTCAAGGAATTTGCTGACCAAGTTAAAGGTAAATTCTTATGAAAATTGCAATCACATGTAGCTATATCCGATTCGTATAAAAAAGGATTGCCTTCTACAAAAAATAAAGAAGAAATATAGCTCATTTTTTCTTTTAGGAGTTCAGCATCCAGCAGTACATTCCATTGGACTCCAGTATCCAGTTCCACAAAATAGTAGCATGCACAGCTCTTTTCTTCTCCTTACTTCACACAGCGGGGCATCTCGTCAACTTCTATCATGTATCCACACAACCGGTGGAAAACCTCAGATGTCTCACTAAGGAGGTGCACTTTACCTCTGACTTCCGCCCCGGAATCACGTATTGGGTGTTCCAGACTATTACAGGTATGTTTCAGTGATAATTGACATTAACTTGGACATAGTCACATTTTTTTATGAAAAACTAAATTAAGAAATTCACATAAAATATTTGACAAACGTAATTCACTTATAAAAAAATTAAAGAAATAAGTTTTCTATTTTTTGATAATATTCACGTTTTCGGTCTTATGCCTAAGGCAGAGTAAATCGCATACCATGCGAAATCTTATCTAGTTGCTTGATATAAAACAATCTAAACTGTCCAGGTGTGACGGGCGTTATGTTGTTCGTGGTGATGTGCATAATGTTCGTGTTCGCGCACGGCACGGTGCGGCGGCGCGCGTATCCCTGGTTCTGGCGCGCACACTCGCTGCACGTCGTGTTGTACGCTCTGTGTTTGGTGCATGGACTTGCTAGACTCACTGGTGCACCGCGTTTCTGGATATTCTTCTTAGGACCTGCCATTATATATACGCTGGATAAGGTAAGTTGGGTAACTTTATACTTATAAAGACATAGTAGTGATGTTGAGAGTTAGACGTAATACGAGTAACCTTTTAGAGAAATAATAAATAACATATTTTTATTACCTTTATATATAATAATGACAATAATAAGCGTTTCTTAGCATTCTGCAGCTATGTCAGTAAATTATTTTCCAAACGTATACGCACATACTTTTCGTACTCTTAAAATAATATTTATTTCTTTACATTCGTTTGTTTTAAATTCTGGTCGGAAATTATTTTAAATTGTATGAAAATAAATAAATTTTAAATTGTAGGTAGTATCCCTGCGCACTGAATATTTAGCATTAGATGTTCTGGAGACGGAGATGCTTCCATCGGACGTTATTAAAATTAAGTTCTATCGGCCACCAAACTTAAAGTATTTATCTGGTAAGTACCCTAAAATTTTTCTATGTAGCTCTATTAATTCAAAATATAAACCACTGTAAAAAGTAGTAACTCTTACTATCACATATGTGTCACTTTGACAGGTCAATGGGTTCGTCTTTCGTGTACCGCTTTTAAAAAAGAAGAGTATCACTCATTCACACTGACGTCAGCTCCACACGAAAATTTCCTCTCATGCCATATAAAAGCCCAAGGTCCATGGACTTGGAAACTGCGAAATTATTTCGATCCCTGCAATTATAATCCCGAAAACCAGCCTAAAATAAGGTAGGACAAAAATGTTATATTGATAAACTAATTTTCAACAAGTCTTTATGAACGAGTGAATATAAAAATGCATATATGACATATCATAACATATCAGTAACTGTACTAAATAGTTTCACAACATTACGTGAGGTCAGTATTTAAATTATTTTGTGACATTTCAACTTAGCGATGGTTACTTATGTAATACGATTTCTAATGGTTCTTTCTTAATGTTTGTCTACTGAATAACCGTGAAAATCGTTCCTTGCTTTCAACATGGACAGAACTTTCGAAAATATTACTATAGTTTACATTTCGATTCACCACGCTAAAATGTTATTTGTTAAGAGCTTATATTGAGACATTACCCCGAATAGAATAGAAATATTTAATTCACAGTCGTATCAACAATATTATATAGTTTTAAGAAAATCATCCCTTTTTTACAAAGTATTTCAGAATAACAAACCTTCCTCTTTGTTTATTTTTATGCTATACTAATATTTTAAATCCATAATGATAATAAATTAAAACTAGGTTCGCGGGTCATCCTTTTTGAGTAGAATAGATTACATTTGTAATAAATCCTATAGCATTATTACTCTGCTGCTCTCTCTCTCTGCTCTGTAATAGCAGAGCAATAATACACAGAGAATATTTCCAATAAATTTGATGTTTTATAAACAGAATACAAGGCCCGTTCGGCGGTGGCAACCAGGACTGGTACAAGTTCGAAGTAGCGGTGATGGTGGGCGGCGGTATTGGCGTCACGCCCTACGCCTCCATACTCAACGATCTCGTCTTCGGCACCTCTACTAACCGCTACTCTGGAGTTGCCTGTAAAAAGGTACGCTTCAACCTTTAAATTACAGATGTTTTTAAAACAGATATCAATTAAAAGATAATACACACTCACTTCATACCAAGCAATTGCTACAAGAATTATAAAACATTATTTATTATTAAAATTATTAAAATTTTACTACTGTACTACTATGTACGTATTAATAAATATTTGTTATAAACGTCTTCAAACCCAAATTTCTATGGGGCTTTGTTTTAATAAATAAATGAATATCTTAATAACATCTCTCATAGGTGTACTTCCTATGGATCTGTCCGTCCCACAAGCACTTCGAGTGGTTCATCGACGTGTTGCGTGACGTGGAGCGCAAAGACGTCACCAACGTGCTCGAGATACACATCTTTATTACGCAGTTCTTCCACAAGTTTGACCTCAGGACTACGATGCTGGTTCGTGTTTATTAGTCATCATGTTATAACATTTTAAAAATATTAATATTACCTTAATCAAGCTTACATAGAACGTACTGCTTTATATCTATATTTTGTTTATAGTTTATAGTTTAAGTTAAGGTGAATATCATGTATGCCAGAATATTATTTTAATATAAGCTGCACTTTGCAGTACATTTGTGAGAACCACTTCCAACGCCTGTCCCGCACGTCGATGTTCACGGGGCTGAAGGCGGTCAACCACTTCGGCCGTCCCGACATGACCTCATTTCTTAAGTTTGTACAGAAGAAACATAGTTATGTGAGTTTAAACGTGTTACGTATTTCTTTTTTATTACTATATTTATCATAATTTTGATATGCCAACTAGGTATAGGTAACTTAATAAGTAACTGTAATCTTATTTCTTGATTATTCTTTATGAAAACAACAGATGTAAATATATAAACTACATATGTAACGATAGAAAGACTGTGTTATAATTAAATATATGTCACATTCTGAGGCTTATAGATATTATTATATCATCAGGTATCGAAAATCGGCGTGTTCTCTTGCGGGCCCAGGCCGCTAACAAAATCCATAATGTCAGCATGCGAGCAAGTCAACCGAACGCGTCGCCTGCCCTACTTCATACATCACTTTGAAAACTTCGGATGAATGCTACCTTTGCGCTTGGCGGATTTAACTATATAACGTATCTTTAAATGTTTATCTGACAAAGCTGACATGATAACTATAATTTAAATAATTATTACTTGCTCAAATACTGCTCTTAGTGTTTAGTGAATATTTATGTAACGGCTTCTATGCAATCATGATAAACGATATTATTATTGAATATTGAAATAGAAGATATAATTATATTATTCCAATCAACACAAAAAACGAAAGAGTGAATCCGCCATTGACTCTTGACAACACTGCCAATATTTAACAGTTAACCATTTATGTTCAGTTATAACCTTTCGGTAACAAAACCAATTAAGTATTCTTGAATGTTAATTTTATAGTCGTATTATTACCTAATTTATTATTTATTTCTTAGTCTATGCTTATATTTTTGCTATAAATCTGCAAGTTAGTACAAGGACCTTGCATTTGAACGTACAAATTAATTAAAACATGTTTACAATCGTAATACTCAATCTGAATATGGCTTTGGATTTATTAAAGCAAAAATTTTCATGCTAATGAAAAAATGTAAATAATGTAGATAATATTAGATAGATATAGATTTTATATTTTATTAGAAAATGAATATTTTGCAATAAATTGTGTTCAATACCTTTTGTTTTATTTAATAAATGTTTTCAGGATCTTGATGATTGATAATTAATCTATAAATTATTATAACTAATAGGAGCAATGGCTTATTTAAGTTAAATAAACATTTTCTAATCTTCACATTACTATGATCAAGAATAAACAGTGCTCTACTTGCATTAATAATTTTTTTTTTTCCTATAATAACATCAAAACATCTATCAAATATTTAAATTATCCGTCCTCTTACTAGACACATATGCAGATCTACTAACATTCTAAGAAAACTTTTTGTTAAATTTGTATTATACACATTTCAAAGCTTTATCATTCGGAAATTTGTACTCAAGACAATGTAATAATTTTTATCGTCAGCGTATATTCGCTTGTAACTTCGTGTAATTACACACAAAGCTCCTTAGAACAAAACATAATAACAATTCCCAAACCTTCATTCACGCTTGTATTATTAATGGTATGTAATTTAAGCGGCTAAAGCGCAGCCAACTAGCCTTGCAGAATCGTGAAACATTGTTCTACTGTTCATTAGATAACACGTTACAACACAAAGAAATCTAATGATTTTTGACCTACTGTGCTCATACGTATGAGATGTATGGTTATTTTTTCAATCAGACAAAAGAATTACATAGAATAATCCTACTAAATATGATACAAATGAACTTAAGAAATTTCTTTAATACAATACAGTGTTCAAGAAATATCAGAAATAGAAATAGAATATACCTACATACCTGCTTAGGTAAGTATGTTGTATTTGAGACAACCATAAACAGACCCGTCTTTCGAATTACTCACATGGATATATACATAAAATCATCTTTCTTATTTAAAGGATCAAATTATTCTAATTTAATTATATTACTTACACAAAACATTACGCAATGTTTGAAATAAAGCTTTTAAATCGTGTCCACGAATCGTGAAACGTGATGACATGAGAGGATCACAGGTCCCTTCGAATAATTAAGAACAAATATATTACGGTTACTAAGCATGAACGTATCCTCTGTTGCATCAAAGAAATAGCCACTCGGATTTAGCACGATTAGGAAATTACGTAAATTGTACGTACTGAGTAAACTATTAAACTACGACCTTCTATCATTGATAGCCATCTACAAGTACAGCTCCCTCTAACGACTTGGTTTTAATTTGAAAGTATTATTTTTAAAACAGTATTAGGAAATTTGTTCACATCGTCAGCTATATTCTTTAAATAAATGACAAAAATACCTTTCCTATCATCTTTTAATTAAATATATCAAAATAACCTTTTAAAATGTCACTAGCATATGAATATATATTTTTAAATTAATATATTTGCAGATCAATATATCAATATTTTATCATAAGCTGCTCTCTGTTAAACGCTGATCATATGTGTCGTCGGGTTGAAATTAACGTAATTATGCCCAATTAGACATATCTACTCAAATATGAATTAATTTTATTGCTCAAGTTACTACCTTACTATTAAATCGACAAGGACATAATTAATAACAAAGATTACAGCTTCCATTCTAAACTTTATCAAGTCTAAATTATAAACTATTGAAAGGTGAATTAACACAGGTTTCGTTTGAGCTCAAGGTTTTGTTTTGGATAAAACATAAATACCTAATTGATGATTAAGCTTAGACATTTTGAAATTCCTGTAAAAGAATTTTCTGTGGTATTTTGAAAAGGATAGTCATAAAATTAACATATTCTTAAATACATTAACGAATTCGCGTGTACCTTTGCTAAAATTGGGCTTCTATCATACGCAACTCAAAATCAATCAAGTATCTCTAGACTAGTGGTACAAGAGATAATTAAATTACCTACTAATTAGTTTAGTTAAACATTTCCAAAAAATATTTTATCATTACATAACTGACTGTTAAATATAACCTGTTTTATGGCTTAATTGACGTCGATATGTAATAAATTCGTGGTTAAGTAGAGAGCTACGATCGTGACAGGTCGATGCTCTCATTATTGTGACATAATACTTATCTGTATGAATATCAAGTTTTTAACGTTATCTATCACGTCGATTGTATCGTTTTATATTCTCACAAGATCAAAACTACCAGATAACATATTTTTAAAGTAATAACATATAGATTTAATAAAACTTTTTAAATTGAAATTTACTTTAGTATTTTTATTATTTAACGATATAAAGCATAATATGAACAAAAAGTATATTTAAATATAGAGTGTATAGGTAGTAGCCGCTAACAATTAATCGGCGTAACGTAGATGAAGTTGACCTCTTATAAAATTTGCGAAACAAAACGCGTGTTTGTAGTTTGTACATAAAGTATACAAGTATTAGATACCTACTTGTGTACTTTATTGTGAACATATGAATTAACGACCCGTAGTCATAATCTTGTCTTAAAATTACATGCTCTGTTTACCGCGTTATATAATCTGCTCATATTTCGTGTAAGTAACACAACGCGAAGGTTATCGAATCGGTTGAAGAATTTACAATAATAAATTTACAGAGATACAAGGTTATCTAGTCAAAACAAAATAAAATCCGACGTAAAAACGGAAGCTTCCTGTTCTGTTTTTTGTTGTAATGTCTATTCATCATTTCGATCCGAAAACGATATTTAATTTATTATAAGCAATACAGAAACATTTAAGTACATTAACTGTTATATAATGAAACCATTGAAGTAGCTTTTTCTTTTTATTTAACTGTAAAACTACAACTATAAATGAAGTAGACAAACCCTGACACAATCAAAATAACACACACTTTTTGGACTTACCCCATTTGATTTTAATGACCAAAATGATTTCAAAACCTTTTTTCCACCCAAATCGTAGTAGGTATCACAACAATTTTTTAGTCGAAAATATTTGTTATTTTTTCATTTCGATATTTTTTCAAAAACATACTACTTAAATGTCAATGTGACAAGAACCGACGAAGTTGTAGGCACGTAGTGCACGGTGCCAATAATGGCGGCTGTTTTTACACTAAGTAATACTTGTCATAATCTGACATCGATTCTACCCTCAAGCAAAACTTATTGTAGCGTAGGCAGACTAGTAATTACACACATATAAAGAGATCTTATCTTGAAGTTACTAACCTAGAAACACATAATGTATGTGTTACCATAGCAACAAAGCTTAAACATCTACAAGTGAGATAAAAACAATGTTAGATAAAATACAATGTTGTAGGTACTAATTTGTATAACACCAACGTTTGATACAAGCACTAGTCGAAAAATAATTAATTTAATTGTTTTAATGCAACAAAATAAGTCTAGTCATTAGTAATAAATCGTAACGTTTTTCTGTCCTATCTACAAAAGGCTAGAGAAAGGACACTTATTGCAAGTGGATAAGACAAAATTAAAGGGATAGAAAACACTTTAATTAAATTGTTCAAGCTAAAAGTATTTTTACTGAATGTTATACGAGCAATATGGAGCAATTATCTTTTTCAAGATGGCTAATAATCTCTAAGGAATAATATAATTGCTAAGAAAAGTCTTATGCAAAAAGCTAAGAAAATGTAAGAACTGGCGTTTGCGGTGCCTGAGCGCATTTCCTCGTACGTTCGTGTTACTGACGGGGAAGTTAATTAGCATTAAGTGGCATTCATTATTACTCGTTACGTTCTTATTTACATTATAAAATTAAATGTTATATAAAGTGTTAGATGTAAAAATTAATTTAAAATAAAATTATATTTATATATTTTGTTGAAAGTTTAAATCATAAAGGTCTATTTGGCATAATAAATCCTACTTTGTGCAGAATAAGGTCAGATACATAGTAACAAAATAGGTGAAAGTTTTTTTTTATATAGCGTATGTATTAAACATTCTGATTACTAACTATGCTTAGTTATTGGACACATTTTGCGTAAAAGCAATTTTATTATGATTCGTTTGTGATAGGAAAGCCGTTTCGCGACAAGAGTGAAAGAAAGGACTGGTGTGCGTCTCTTTTCCCCGCGCTTTCGTTCCACGCAGTTCAGAGGTGCGCGGGCGCAAGTAACGCGACTTTAGTTTTCATTGATCGCGCGTCGGCGGCGCTCTCTACCGGCGACCTCAAACATTACGCAATCGGTACTTGTTTTCTAGTGATAACGTGGTGCTAATACAGTGCGTGCACATATTGACACTATGCAATGACATCAAGAACGGACCAGTAAGGAGCACAATCCGTTAATGACTACAGGTGAATAATCCTTAAGGCTGCGCGCCGTTTTGCATTCACGAGCCGAAATCCTTGCCCCCAATTAAACAATTTACGGCACTTCTGATTTGAATTATTATATTTAAAACTCAGATGCAAATTGTTTTATCTATAAGTGTTCAATTCACGCTTTGTGCTTGAAACGGAGAATTGATTTACAGCTCCATTAACATTTTACATATGTGCGCTCTGCGTTTCATCTTCTTGATCAATTACGTACATAAAAACATTAGATCACAATATTGCCTAATGGTTCATAAGTTGAATACATTAAAGTACAATTTGTTTCTTTGACTTATAAGCTTTCAAATATATTTTAATACACGTCTTAAGAAGTTAGAAGACTGAATACATAATCGTACAGTAAATTCAATCATATTTGACTTACTCGGATTTATATTGATTTGAACGCTAACATGCAGTAAATACCATATAATATAGGCAACAAGTAGGTACAAACTGCTTAAAAAGTACGGAATTAATTTTTAAATAAAAAATATGTTATTGTGTTGTTATATGGTTACCTATTATGCTTTTCTCTTAATAATAAAGTAATTTTTCAGGATAAAGTGTCCAGGCAATCTTAATAGTTGGAAACCAAACGTTAACCACATCCATACAGTAGTCTTTTCGTGACGGAATAGTGAACACTATGAACATAAGACCATACATCAAATAATACATCCACGTATTTATTTTAAAACTGTATGCATCTATACATAATAACTCAAACACAGTAAACGAAATACTAATGACACGACTTGAGGTTCGCCCTCAAGTCGAAAGGCAGTAGGTTTCGCCGCTTTGTGAATCATCTGTTTCTTCAACACCGAAATTTGTTTCCGATTAGCTAATCTTTTGAACCTTTTATCATGCTGCGATTACAATTGCTTTCGTAAATAATCAATGGCTATTGTTTCGCTTTACGCTAGTGATTTGACTGTCGCCAAGTGATTGCGAAACGCGTCGCTGACGATCTTGACATTTGGATAAATGCATTCTGACAATGCTTATCATTCTTTGAAACTTTCAACAGGATATAGTGAACGCTTCGCAGATAATGAGAATAGACAGCAATATTATTCTGTACGTTCATGAAATTCGCACGTCAATTTATTATTCTGTATTAAAAATGAAAAATGACAAAATCTATACTAATATTATAAAGTAACTAATATATATTTAGAAGTAAAGCTTATGTGTTTGTTAAATTGTAAGGAGTAATCTCGGGATCTACTGATCCGATTTTAAAAATTCTTTCACCAATAGAAAGCCACATTATTGCTGAGTGTCATAGGCATATATAAATACCGAAAAGGAGTATTAACATTATTCCCAACGAAGTGGGCACGGGTCAGCTAGTATTTGATATAAAGTTTTTGATAAATTACTAACTTAACTTTTTCATAGCGTTTACAAGTATCAAATCTAAACTTAACTCCAAGATACTCGCTACGATATTAGTGTGCATTATTTTCCCTTCATGTTTTATATTGTAACATATTTGAAGAGTCGTTTAGTGAGCTTTAACACGATATTCGGTTGCATTACAACGTGATACATTTTCACACGTAAAGACAATGCGAGTACATTGTTACCTCGGCCACAGCTAATAGAATTTATGTATTGTGACGTAAACACCATTGTGAGTGTGCAACCGAGTGTCACCACCAGCAACCCTACGGAGATAAGAGAAACAATAAATAACATTAAAGTAATTACAATTGTTGTAAAACACGTACACATACAATAACAAATACCAAAATAATTAGACATATTTCACAATAATTTAAGTACAAAAATGGATTAACAGGGTATAACTTTACTATTGCCTTAAATATGAATTATGATACAAACCTGCGTTAAAGCCTGCTAAATAAACCTTTTATTATACCTTAAGTTAACGATAGTGAAATATAAGTACCAGTTTCCAACATTCTCATAAGATTCAAATTTAAAATAAATTTTTAGACTTACAAAGATCTAATCTGATGGAAATCAACTAGAAGAAGGCTCATAAGTATTTCGGGCAAGGCCAGCTGATCGATGTTTGACCGCTCTTGCGCAAATTACGCAGCTAACATGGCCGAGATGTCGCCTCGGTTACTTTTCCGTTTTCCTTTTATATATATGGTTTTTTTCCAAAATAATTTAGCACTTAGTCACTTTTCAAATCGTGTAGGATATAGCGTATAGGGTAATACTAAAACTAGCAAAGCCTTTAACAAAAGTTTTAACTTATTCAGAAAAATGTGAATACACTAACATAATTTCTATCTACATAATATGACAGCTCATAGGAATATGTAATAAAGCTACAAACCAATGAAAAAGGTATTATCAACCGTATTGGTGTTACGTATGAGTCGAGTCAATCATCTAGTGAAGTGATCTATGATTATTATCAAGTCGTGATAAAGCACATAATGGAACTGCGATTAGAGAACCATTATTGTAATGAGTAATTATATTTTACTTTAGGAACAGGTAATTGTGTGCAAATGGTATTCGACCAGAATTCTGAGCCTGCCATAAAGCTGAAGGTTGTCTTTTGCAATTGAATCTGGCGCCAAATTTAATATAAAACAATTAATATCTTGAATTAACGGGAGTCTTTTTATCACATATGAAAACGTTAACCTTATGGTTACTTCAAACGTTACGAAAAAACCGCATAGCTCACAAATTTGTAATTATCGCTTAATAATACTAAATAAATAAGTAATATGCTTAGAAATAGTTCATATACATCGATAGTTTATTTAATAATTAAACCTACACCCGAACAAATGTCAGATAGCGGCCATTATTTCCTAAACGACAGTCACACCTGGTTGTAAGTCTAAAGGTTTGATTGCGAAAAAGACGGAATTGCGACAGAGTAAATATTGTACCAGGACAAAGCGAGTCTAGCCAGTCCTAACAAAGGCGATCGCTACCTAAACGGCCTCCTTTATATGAATCGTTGAAGGTTTTTAACTATCTTAAAGCTCGTCCTTGCTCCGAGGATCAAGCAGATTGTTAACATAGTGATAATGGGTTATAAATAATGTATCACGCCTAAAGCCTATAAAACTTGATAATTATCACACGAGTCATGCGCCTTCTATATTGCACATAATATCAAAAACTTACATCTTACTTGTGGATCATAAAAATTATTTTCATGACATATATCCCGTAGGTTCTTCGTACCTTAAATTTGAACGTTTTACTTCTAAAAGTATAATAATCTGAAATTTAATACATATTTAATTTATATTTTCAACCATAATAAATCTTTTAACTGAATTATAAATCTTACTCAAAACCTAAGAAAACAATTGGAAACACTATGTTATATAATTACAAACCGATTTTCCTTTTCAGGTTGGATTGTCATATGAGTGGGAAATACCTTGACGTGTGTTAACCAAGTGATAATATGGTGATTGTGTGTTCTATGATTATAAACCAGTGTCACTATGTTGTGAAATGATCTTAAACACCTTGCGGCTCTCAACGTTGAAATGAAAAGAGAAAAATACAAGACCATTTTGTCAGATATTGGGTAAGTTGTCTAACTTGAATTTAAACAATGACAAATTCTTAACTTAGATACTTAGGTTATTCTAGACTTCACTGGAACTTAGTTTATACTGTACACAAAGTAATAATACTTTTCCACACCTCATAATACAGCCTTCCTCATTGTTATTTAATAGAGATTTTAAAAAGTTAATTAGGGACACGAATCTCTGACATAACGTCGTGTTTCACTGTCCAAATATATTGAACATATAATAATATCCCAAATACCAATTATGAAATATTTCACACATAGTACCTGCCGTAACCGGAGGATATATTGAGTAACGTGACACCGAAATGACACAAAAGACTAGCTACGTCGGATCCCATGCCGTTAAATGTCAATAAACGGTATTAAGTTAATAAAAAGATAACAATAGACGATAATATACAAAAATGGATATAGTAATTGTATATTTAGAATTTTCTTATAACGTTATTATATCAGGTCATTGCTTTCATAGTTTATTCGTATAAAATAGTTAAATTGAGAATAGACTGTAAGCAGGTTGGCCGCAAATTAGTTTTGCGTCGGCAATCATGGCAGAAAAAGTGACACAGTACGGAGACCCAGTGCTCCAATGTGCCACTTAGCTTGAAGCTCATTTCGTGATGTTATAATTGCTATTACAGCGATGACGTAAATTTGGTATAGCCCGCAGTGAAAGCGTCAGACTAAACTCAGTTTAAGATTGTATGCTGTTTGACAAATTGCCAATGAACGTTGCAAAACACAGCGCAACATTGTTTCTAAAAACGTTTCACATATTTTCATATGTAACAAAAAATATTTATTAGCAATAGTAAAACGATAATATTGAAAATCAATCAATCGATATTGACTATAGAATTTAATGATTGCATCATTTCCTTGTTTCTGACCATCTGATGAACCTTTGATTCTAGATATTATTAGAGGTCATTTCGGTTCTTAGTTACGAAAATAATACCAATTCCTGACTGAAATTCTAAATTCAGATACTAATAAAATACTTCAATACATCTAAGATGTATTCTTGTAATATCTAGAATCAAAAGCAATTAAAAGAAAGCCAGCTTTCTTTTTCATAACGTAAGCAAATTGCCCAATGGCGGGCGAGGCAAGGCCGGCGCTGTTGACGCTCATTTGTTTTATTTTGCCTTTCCGAGTGGTCATGACCGTAAATGTTAATGCTCATTCTACCAAGGTGTATTATAATATAAACAAAATAAACAGACTTCATCAATTATTTAAATGAGTAAATATGCGCTTATTTACTTCTCGGCTCTTAAAACGTATTTTGACGAACACGAATTTAAAATATGGCAGTCAAAGTAGAATTGTCTTTACGTAAAAAGATCTTCTTTTACCTTATCATCTGAAACTAATAACAAAATCAGGAACTCAGCTTTTACTATTTCTTATAAATTGCAGTTTCTTTAAATTTGATAACTATCAATATTAAGAATCAAATATTAAGAACTATTAATGGCTTAAAATTTTAAAAGAAAAATATGTGTTTTAAAACCTTTTTTCTTGTATCGCGAATCTTCATCAGTACCTTGAACATTTGACTTGAACGTTTGTAAGATGTCTGTGATTGAAGGAAGGATAGGAAGCGCTTATTATGAGAAATTGCTTCCTGCCACGCGATCATAAACTGTTCGCAATTTAACCACGACTCGCAAATAAAACTTTATTACAAACATTTGCCTATTCGCTATTCATACATTTAAAATCCGTGTATTTGTGTTCTGTGTTATATTAATTAAGTGCTTACTATTTTAATATCTTTCCGCTTCTCACTTAACAATTAAACAGTTATAGACTTTTCTTTGGTAACCTAGAATATATCTCCTCTATAGTAATTTATTGAACTCAAAAAGTCAATAGCAACTCTTAGATCATTCATATTAATTTCTAACTCTATTATATGTAAATTATGTTAGAGTTATATAAGATGAATATGCTGTTTAGAAAAATAAGAAAAAATAAAATTACATTAGAATCTTGGGAAAAAATTAATAAAACGCCTTTATTTGTCTTTGATTGACTTTCAAAAGCTAGTTCACTATTAATGAATATTACTAATGAATGAGTTATTAAGCCTTCCCGTTATTACACATTTGATCAAACTTCTTACCTTGGAAGAGATAATTTAATTTCAACACATACATTAATCTTACGCGAATGAGTTATCTTAATAACTCATTTCCTATTGTGCACTTTCCGAAACCGTTTAACATGTTATATTTCGTAAGAATTCTATTAGATTTAATTAAAAAAACATGATAAAAAACATAAGAGCGAATCCGACTCACGCATGAAAGGTTCTGCTCTACCTAATTCTACGGAGTTTCATGTTGTTTCAATAAAAAAATTAGCAGAATTAGAAGTCACGTCGGAGCCCCTAAAATGACTTATTTTAATACCTTACTTTGTCATTTATACTTTCTGTAGTTTTTTACTATTTAGAATTGAACTATCTGAATTTCATGATGAACCTTGAAAGCCTGAGTAACCCTAAAACCAGAAGAGTGCAATTAATTCAAAAGCTTATACAGCGATTGTAATGATGTGATTTTTTTACATAAATTCTTCATTATTTTGGAAGGATCAAATTTTTTAACACATCCATAACATATACATATTTTAAATATGTCTTAAATGTTATGTATAACGTTAAGAGTTAACATTTGATGTATTTCACATGTAAATGATTGCGATGACACAAAACGTTTTATCATCTTTATTGCGTGAAGTCTATTAAATATAGTTATATGCGTAACATTAGCAATCAGTGACGAAAGAATATTGTTCTTGTACATGTACATATTTTCCCATACTCATCGACTATATCATATATGCTACGCACTTACGCAATATGGAAATTTGGTAAAGAAAGCGTCACCGTGCAACCATGCGGGTATAACTTATTATTTACAAAATGTATAATACGGGCATCGTAAATTATTATTGCGTTCTATAGAATACCGTTGAGCAATGTGCTATAGCTTTGTTAATAATACCTACCTGAGAATAGCTTTTGAAGATATTTTTGTTAGACTTTAAAATAACTTTTTAGTATTATATAAGTATATTGAGGTACGTGTAAGTAAATCCAATAGTGATATTCCAATAATACTTTAAAAAAATGATACTTTTCATTTTATGTTACTAATGTTATATTATGTGAGTTATTTGTATACAGGTAGATATGATAGTTTTGATTATGATATTGACGCGTTAACGAAAATTTCTCGACTAAATAAACAACAGTGGGGCGGTACTGTTTATTAAATATTAAAGTCTTACCATAACTATAAACCATTTTATTGTATTATATAGAATTATTTGTATAGAAAATTTGACCTTTATGATAAAAATCTGATATATGATAATCAAATCGATATAGAGTTACATTTTACATCCGGCTCTTATTCCCAGGTGCAAGTAACATTACATATAATACTTCCATTTCATACAACCTCACGAAGTTATTGACATACATACCATTTTTATAAAGGTCAGCCACGGAAGTAACAATATCAATCGTAACTTACATTTAACCACTTAACGATTATTGCATTAAAATTATAATTGTTGTAGCAAAAACCGTTTTTATATTTATTATTCAGAAGCAATAAACCACTCGTAATAATATAATGTTTAAGTGATTATGTTTCCAAGAAATTATTATGTAAAAGCGTTTTTTTGTACCATTCATTTTATTTTTTCTTTTAAATGTTATTGGATATCCAATGTACTTAATCCTTGTTTTTAAGCTTATACATATACTTATATGTAAACGAAAAAGGAATTAAAAGATTTGGTAACAATATAATCAATATCCAATATTAGAATTAACTATCGCTACATGTGTGTAGGTATTTAATAATAATTATTTTTAGTTTTAGCATATTTACCTATTATAAGCGAAGGTAAAAGTAAAACCGATTAAAATTTTCTCACGAACGCCTCGCTTCTATGTCAATACTGATAAGTTAATAACTCATCATATAGACATTTCGCATTGATGTTTTATGACAGTTACGTGGCAGAAAAACTCAAAGCCGTGTGGGAGAAACTCTCTTACATAACGCCAAGCTGGCGTTTGTAACCAGAACTTTCTTCGATTTGACACTTCACTTAGCTATTGCAAAAATATGCATATTGTAAATTGTTGAAATTCACATAAAAATAGCTTTTGACGCTTAACTTTCAATAAACACAAAATTGTGATCATTTCAAAATATTTTATACGTATGTAACTTAAAACTACCTCCCTACTTTCTTATTTATAAATCTTAAATTTATTGAAGCATTCATAGAACACATGTTAAAGAAAAATAGACACCTGCCAAATATGCATATTATAATTTAGTAAACCGAACGAAATGTTTTTTCAATTTTTATATTTAATTAAATTTTACTTGCATTTATTCGCTATTACGTCACACAATGTGCAGCCACGGTAACTTTAACTACGACCCATGCTAACAAGATACTTTCTCATGGAAAAAATTGTTAAAAACATATAAATGCTTCACTCACCGTATTAAATACAAGAAAATATTAATTGTTTTACTCAACGCTTATTAAAAACATATATTCACATATTTTATAGCTAACATCTTGGAACAATTACTAACAATAATTGTATCTAATTTGTACAAGTTGCAATAAAGCTATAATTGCTTACATATTTCAAATGTCTGATCATGATTGCAATACAAAGGATCGTATATCATTAGCTAAGGCTCAGGTGCGCGGAAGCATCCTGCTTCCTACTCGAAGTCGAGGAGGCTATAGAAAGGTCGAGAAATAGACGAGGTCGAATCTAGGAGTAGGAACACTACTTACAAATAAATTACACGTACTCATAACCTTATTTGCTTTACAATCAAACAAACCTGTCAATTAAATGTTAAGCTTAATTTAGGTTTTATTTTCATGAATTGGCCCTGATTAATAATTCTACATAGTGTATGCGCTTTACGGGATGAATAAGTTTAAGTGAGCAAATATTAGTACTAAAGATATAAGGAATATATAAGGAATTCGTCGTATAAATTGTTATTTATATAAGACAGAAGTAAAGGTTTTTCTGGAAAAGTACTAAACATCCAATTATAAAGCTTTATCCAAGACAGAAATCGTTATTACATATATTTATGCTCGATGCTCTCAGAGCAAATAGGTTTAGTTACATTACGAATAAAAGTGCTGTATAATTTAACCGCTAAGAGGTTATAATAGTTAATGAAATATATTAAAAACAATACGTCATAATCCGTTGATATCATCTATTTTTAGAATTATTTGGTGTATAATTACGGAGGATGTTTCACAAGCAACCTCGCTTACGAACGTGACTCGTAAAGTTGATGACGTGATAGTTTAACTTTGCGCTGTTTTGTCGAATTTATTTCTTTGAAAAACAAGCAGTTTACTTATAATATTTTACTAGTCATTTCATATACATTACCTCTGAGTGTCTTGTATTGTAAACCTTTTAATTTCATAAAAATAACAGAAAGTCGAGGTTTGCTTAAAGATCTATTTACGATATGATTTAGACTTTATTTAGTTACGTAGTACAAACAAATTTACATGTTTTTTTCTATATTTTAGCGTCTACTTCCGTACAAACGACATATTAACAATTTTAACTAGTTCAGCGCACTATGAAAAAATATAACTATGTTATTGTCCTTAAAAACACATATATTCAATATTAATCACGTCAATCGATACGGGTATTAATCAATAATCCTTGAGAGTTACAAGATTATTTTATAAAAACATGAACTGACATCAATGTTAATGTGATTAATTAAAAATAGCCATAGACATCACAATAAAATAAGCAAAACATTGATCTCATCTATACAACTATGTATTTCTCTTATACCTGTTTATATTTTACATTTCGATGTATCATCGCAAAGCGTTAACTTACATTATAGTTCAAAAAATGTTACTACTTTTACAAGTAATCCTACTTATAATATAAACTAGGAAGTTTGTGAGAATGTATCGATGTATGTTTGTTATTCTTTTACGTAACAACAGCTAGACCGATTTAGTTGAAATTTGGTATGTGGTATGGTATTACCCCGGGAACGGGAACTACGCGGGTAAAACCGTGTGGCACGTCTAGTTTTACATAATGAGGTATGCTTTGTCGTTCATTTATTATAAATAAAAATAAGATCAGCAGAATAAAGTTATGAAGGCCTATCAATGACGTAGTATCATGTACGTAATTGAAATGAGATAACAAAACAAAATATTGTGTTATTTTTTATATTTATCAATATACTAGTCATTGAATTAAAATTAACGATGAACTAATTTAGATATGACGAAACAGTATGAGCATGTATAAAGTGTTACAAACTGTAACAATACAATGTGTTTGTAGACTTCAATTCGCGTAACACATTTTTCCCACGATAACTCAATTATAATTAAGACTTAGCATTATAAAACTGACGATCAAACAATTTTACCCAATTAATAAACATATTTGAAGTCTTATGTTTATATTTTTCTAAA